>VZTL01032436.1:0-33346 GCA_013400535.1 Scopus umbretta
GTAAGTAAATAAGTAAGTAAATACTGCATTAGTAAGTAACTTAATGCTTAACCTCATAAGCTAAGCTGATTTTGATATAGAAACAAAGAAAGGTCAGAAGGTTTGCAGGAAACATGGTTAGTTTTCAAGTACCTTGACCGTAAACAATAGGGTTATCAAAAATAGCAGTACAGATTCAAAAGGCTCACAAAGAACGAGCTGTTTTAAAACTCGGCTTGATCTGTACTGTATCAAAAAGTGTATTTTTACTGAAATTCATTTATTTAAAATAAATTTCTGTTATGTTATAGATAACATATATGCCATGTGTTTACAAGGCACACATGACAAGATGACCATCCATGTCCAAAATGTGTTTCATCACTAAGCACTGTACTGCCAAATCTGCAAACAGTCTTGCAGCAGCAGCAGCAGCCATTGGTTTCACAATCCTGTAGAAGTTCACAGTTTAGAGAGAGTATTTCCACCAGCACCTGAGTGCCAAAGCACACGTGGATCCATGCAAACAGATTCCGGTATTCTTGTGGCACATATTTTATCCCCCCCAACTGGGACACGGAGTGAGTGTGGCTGTGCTTCAAGGGATGACGTGACATTTTATCCAGATTACATGGTTGCTCCTGGTGTCACATGCACTAAGAGATGCATGAAGATTTTGGCACCAGCTTATTCCACATTCCACACTGGAAATAACACTAGTGCTTATTTTTTCTCCTGTTTTCCGCTCCTTTCAGGAGGCATGTACCACGCTTTTGCTCGTTACACAACCCTCAAAACTGCAGTTCACTGATACAAAGCCAATTGGCTTCGTATTTAGTGGCTTCCTGAGCATGGCACCTTTGCACAGACCAGTTCAGGATGTATTTAAATTGTGCCTTATCCTGGTATACAGCAGTTGAAAAGCTCTCATCAACTTCAACAGGACCAGGATGAAACCATGACTCCTCGTGTTTTTTGCTTTGCCGGTTAGCCTAGAACTTGCCCTTGAATAAGAAACAAAGGGGAAACTGTTCATCTCATACATATCCTGGACAGAAGACAGGGCTTTATGCCAGTCTACCTGCTATAGGTAAGGAGGCTCTGCTATTCTTCATAAATAACACAGGCTTATCTTAATGTAACTCCCTTCCCACTGCCAAAGTTCATTTGTTTATTTAAATAAATGACTGTGAAGGAGAGAAGCTATCACTGTTGGTCTAACAGCACTACCCTTTACTACAACTTCTGCCTCTCTTGCAGACTCGGACTACCAGAGTGGCAGTGGTGCTACCCTAGGCGAAAGGATGGAGTACTGTTGCTGGTCTGGAAGTCTGTCACCAATGCCACTGTTTTTGCAAGAGGAATGCAGGGATGCTCTTTCCTGCAGCCTCTCTATTAACAATCCCTGAAAAGGCACCATGCCTCCAAGAGATCAAATGTTGAAATGCTCCAGGACCTGCCAGACACGTTGTGTGGGACTCCAGCCTGGCAATGACGCAGGGACAAGCGTGGACATGACCCTCCAGCATGCACAGGGCTAGGGATGGTCAAGCCTTCCTCCCTATCCCCTCTGCTCCCCACTCCCAGAGCTCATCCCCGACATACCCACCAGATGTTAAGTTACTCCCTATCCTGTTGGCATCAGAAAGAGCCACTTTGTGCAATCCAAGAAAACCTTTAGAAACTGTTTCGGTCCATCCAGACAACTAAATTAGCAATAGGAGTTAGACTGAAATTCAATTTCCACCAGTTACGCTGGAGTGTTAAAGCTACATGAAGCAAATAGGTTTCGTTTTGTGTGTGGGAGGCTGACGAGGCTTACAGAACAAGAATGATAATAGGTGTTTTTGGAGGGTGCCCCAGTGTATCTGATGAAAAGCAGTCTGTTCAATCAAAGAGACCCCAGTGCAGAAACCTGGTTTCTGAAGGTTTTCTGAAGCCACAGGCAGCTTATGCCAGTGTGTCAGCTCTAGTATATTGCTAGTTCCGCATCAAAGGGTTTGGGGTTTTGTTTGCTCGTTTTTGCTTTATGACAGGGAGACAGAGAGTGAATAGGACACGATAGCTGTTTTCCAAAACTATTACAGCAGTTATCTGTATGATAGGGAGTCACGAAAAAAGCAAGCCTTCTCACTCCCAGGTCTACTATTAGTTTACGTGCACTCTATTTTTGTTTCAAGTGCATTCATTCCTACAGAAATCAATGCACAAAGCTACACATTTTTTTCTAAGACCCAAGTATTTTGTCTTTGGTATAAACCACATGCTTTTGGAAAGCAGATTAAGGTTTACCAAGCAAAACTAGTGTATGGCATGTCAGTGGACAAAGACTGTGTGTGGGGTGGCACAATACCCAGCAAGAGAAGGATGTTTGTTGCTACTTACAGCACTCGATGGGGTTGGAGGCTACTTGCAAGGAGAGGGTCCTGCCGTTGGCCTGCGGGATATGAACCCTGAAGACCAGCCGCACGCGTGTGTTCTTCCGACCGATGTCCGTCTCTCCCTTGCGCAGCTCAATGTCAGAGTTACGGAGCTTTAAGATCCCGGCACAGTCGATGCTATCCAAAAGGAAACACAGAGCAATGCAATTAATTTCAAGCAAACTTCAGGAAGACAGGAGCGTGCAATATCTTCCCTCTCTCCTGTACATCCTTCTTAAAAATCTGAGTCAGACACAATGCAATGTCCAGGCTGAACACAGCAGACTTTGTTAAGCCTAGTACTTGCATCCACAAGTAGCTGAACTGGGGCTATCTGTAGTAAGAGGTAGTAGCTGCTGTTGGGCACACAAATTTAGGAGGTTACTTCAGTTCCCAGAGGAAGAAAATCTAAAAGATCCGTCCTCCCCAACACATCCTGTAAGGATGGTGCTTACAGATTAACCAAAGGCCAAAGAAACAGTGAGACTACAAAAGTCGATGGGATGAGATGGCAGTGCACAGTATTACTAACCTAGAACGCAGGGTTACTTACAATTTCACTTGTTACAGCCAATTTGGAGAAAAATCTGATGTGATTTTCATTCTAGGGCAAAGTCCTGAAAATGCTTATTCATGAGCACAGCTCTCCCTGAGGTCAGTTCTACTGTCAATGTGTTGTATTTGAATGAGTTGGAAATACTCCCAAGCTGAGCACTGAGCTGAAGCTCTGCATGAAAAAACTAAACTCAGAGTCCTCTCTCCACATTAGGTAAAAACGTACTTCTCATCAGATAGAACTATTAGTATTTCTGATCTCTCTTTTCTTTTTTTTTAACTCTGATTTTGTCCTGGTTGAGTTTACAAGTCAGAATTTTTGTCAAAGCAAATTTCAAGAGAGGAAGTTCCCAGAACAAAAGATATATAAACATATGCACTCAAAAACCCACTGCAAAAATACCTCTGCTTTGGCCACAACTACAAAGCCTACATGGCAATTTCTTCTGGGTACTGGTCTCTGGCATGCATTTTATTACACTGAATATGCATAGTTTAATTTTATTTTGCATTCAAAGAGTTTAATTCCCCCTCCAGACCTTTGAAGCTCTGTTCTGAAGAAAACTGCAAACAAGAACTATGGCAGCACGGTTTTGATCTGCGTTTTTTCTAAAGTATGGATTTCAGAATAACAAAAAGGCCCTTGCTGATACAATCAAAGAAATTAATGAAAGTATTAAAGCTTCTCAACAACGCGTATTAGCAGGTGAAGCCCTAAGAATTATGAAATATTTGTACCATGTCAAAATTCTACTCAAAGATCCATAAGATACAGAAGAAACAGTGAACTTCTCAATATTGTCTCTCCCATAGCAACACTTGTAAAATAAATAAAAAGTACTTAATGACAATTACTTCAGAGCCAATAAAGTTCAGAGGAGAAAAAGAATTTAAATCCAGGCTGGTAAAGTCACGGACACTAAAATCTGAAGTCATAGGGGCAGCTAAACGTGCAGAAGTTTATATATGCAGATGAGCTTCAGTGTTTCACTCAATCAAGGCCTGAATACACAAAGTGTGAGAAAAGTCCTCAGCTCCAAATTTTAATTCACTGTTAGTGCTACATGAGGTTTTAGACTGCTGACGTGTAAGGTTTATATACGCCAAAGCATTGTCTGTGGTTCTTGAGAGAGCTCTACTACGATCTGGCACACATGTCACGAAAATATTCAGCTTGGCTCCCAAACTGTGTAACTACCTTTATTCTAGGGAGAAAGATGATTGAAATGGTAATAATGTTCCTAGATGGCCAAAAATGTGATTCAAACTGGATAAATAAAGGGCCAAATGAATACTGCGTGGGTACAAATTGGTGAAATTTCAATAGCCTCAATGGAGTCGTGCCAGCTTACAATGACAGCAAATAGAGCCAATAATTTTGCAGGCTTGCCATGACTTTTAACACAATGCACTGACAGAGGTCTTCAGGTCTTGAGTGATCACCCTAAGCCGAGCTGGCAATACAGCTAAACACATTCTAACTCTTCTATTTACATAAGGCACTCCGGGGCATGTTGTACATGACACTGCAAACCAGCTTCTAATAACCACTACACGCGGAAGGACTTCAGGTGTCTGATACCATTTTTCACTTCATTAAGGTGCAGGAAACTGTATGAATAACAAGGAGTGAAATTGTGATTTTAGTAAGCTCCCTGGGATTCTCCCGTTGTATTTGGTTTGGTGGGGCCAAGATTTCTTGCTTGCTTTTTGTCTACCTACCTATCTTTCTACCTTGCTATACATACACATAAAGGTGCATGCATCTATATATAAATATAATACATTCACATTTATACACACAATGAGAGTTGTACGTGCAAGCCAAGCACACACAGATTCCTCCCAAGGCAGACACCTCAGATAAGGGCTAGGATCATTTGAACGAGGTGGGCAGAGAGGACAAGATTAAATAAGGTGGAGGGTCTCATGTATGCCACATACACAGAAGGATATTTGAACCTTTATATACAATCCTATAATGAAATTTACCTGTGTGTAATGGACCTAGGGGGCACTTAATTATCATTCAGACTCCTACTAATTCAGAGAACCTAAGACATCCGCTTTTCTGCATAGGACTAAACCTACCCCAGCTTAGTAACTCCAATCTGTAAGCTGTATCACCTTTACTCCTCTTCTTAGCTCTAGAAGCTTTACTTCTAAACAAATGCCATGAAATATGCTGATTTTTATTACGTAAAAAATGAGTGGTTTTATTTGTCTCAAAAAACTACTAGGGTACTTGGAAACGCTCTCTAAGAGTTTCCTTTGACATCCAAAGATAAGTTTTAATAGGCCCTGTTCCTTGTGCTAGTGTGAGGAGCAAGAGGTGTCATATTTAGAAACTAAATGCAGGAGCTGAGGTAGGAGATATTTACAGCTTGGTAACTGAGATACTTATTTTAAATGGCAAATAAGCACATTGGCTGAAACTCTAGAATGAAGGCAATCAGCTGTCATAAATATTTGTGAAGTTCATTTTGTTGTTAAGCTGATTAGGGGCAATTTGTCCTGGCAAAGTTGTGAAAACCTACTATTACAGAAAGAACTTTAAAAAAAAAGAAAAAATATAGGAAAAGGAAAATTGTGTTAAAAACAAAACAAAACAAAACCAAACCAAACACCAACACAGAAGAGATCAAGTTGGGCAACCAAGAGGAAACTGCTAGGAGTCACATACAGTGCCCGAGTCTTACATTGCTCTCATGTTGTTCTCTGGAAGAAGTGGAATTTCCAGGACTTTGGTGTTGGAAAGTATTGTTTCGTGGCTGGTGGTGGAAACAGTCTTCCCGGTGATTCGATGAACCTGGTAGAAAGCATGGGGTCGCAGCAGGCGGTCGTCTGCAGTCCCAATGAACAGCTGTAGCGTGAGCGGCTCGCTTTCTAAGTAACCATGTAGCTGGCAAGAGAACAGAAAACGCCCACTGAGCACCATGCACATAAACTGCTAGGAATCAATTAAATTTTTATAAGCAGGAGAGCCTAATTCAAGGAGAGAACTTGTGACAGGTGCTATGTGTTAAGTACCCCCCCTTCCATTTTTCCTGTAACATAATATTGGTACAATAAAAAGGTGCACTCAGAAAATGTCTCATTATCCTAAAGGACCCGAGGCACTTTAGATGCGGCGAGCTTTTGAGCACTCCTGCTACGTCCACAGAAAACTGCATAAATTCTGCTGTGGCATTCAGCAGAATAACACAATGAAGTCAATGTTCCCTCCCAGTACGGAGGGTGGCAAAACTGACAGTTTGCAAGTGGAAACGACACAGCTCATCCATCCCCGAGCTTCCCAGCTCATCCCTAGTGCAGCAGCAGACTGCTGCTTGGGACACGTCCCCTCATTAACTGATTTTTATGCTGGTAAATACCTCCTGGGACAGCGTGGAGACAGATCACATATACATGACTAGTAGCTCACCATGTGTGTCAAATTCTTGTTATAATCGCACAAAAATCTCATTGAAGCTACTGGGCCTGACTTGAACCTCATCCATGTTACAGTGACCGCTCTGATGACAACAAGAGTTATTTCTGCCACAGGCTGGGGACAGAGCAGGAGCAGAGTCTGACCTCATCCCCACCATCTCCTGAAGAAGCTACGCTGGGTTCACGCTGGTGCGAAGGAGACCACGAGTGGAGCTGTCTGGGGACAGATCCAACCTCTGCTTAACGCTGCTGCCTGATCTTGGGAAACGAGTCTCGCAAAAATAGTTATCTTGCAGCAGTTAGCTGCGAAGCCCCGTCCCAAGGGAAGGGAGGATGCAGCAACTGTAGGGGAGAGGAGTGCGGCCAACGTGGGCTGTCCCAGGAGATGTGCCATCGCAGAGCAAACCTGCTCTCTTTGTCGTAGGTTCAGTTTCCTCTGCAAATGGTTCAGGTGGGTTTGGGCAGGAGTTTTCCACCATCACTGCACCATCACTAAATCTGATGATAGATCAAAATTAGACCACTGATCATAATTTGGTGAGGAGCAACATTTTTAATTTATGGTGCATACAAGTCCAAAGCTAAATAAAGCTGAAAGCAAGTGGTGAAACCCATACCAAAAGTTGTTGGTATTTGTGGTTTGCTTGCTTTCATTCTCCTTGTATCTTAAAAAGTAATCTATGGCTTCATAAGACCTATCTCTCCAGGGTATTTTACCATCTGACAGCGGGCATGTTATTAAGAACAAAGATATCGAGTCATTTTTGCTGCTTGAGCACTGCAAAACTCTGGTGAGTGCCAACACCGGCACGAAGCCTTCCCACTGCTATCAAACACACTGATGGCAACAGGAATGCATAATGGCAATGTTTCAGGTGCTGTGGTGACCAATGCATAAGCAAGGAAGGACGTTGTGCCTAGACACACCTTCTGTCACTAATTGGGCGTACAGCAGATTTTTCACCCCACGCTTTGGTCAGAAGAGCCAAGAGGAAAACAGAAGTGATTTAATTTGTTTGATTTGGTGTAACAATTTTTACATCCTTACTTAAAGCACGTGGATGCTGGGAGGATGCAGGGACAGGAGGAGGAGGCTCATTTCCAGCACTCCAGTATTTTATCAGCTCTGCATTGCTGAGACACCACACGAAGGCAGCTTGGAGCCAGGGGGTTGTGAAATGATATGGGGGGGTTTCCATATCAGCATTGCTGAACTGAAACCACATTAGCAGCAGTTTGAAAATCTGCGGTATTAACAAAATGACGGACAGAGAAAAGCAGAGCCAAGCCTGCGCGTTGCCTTCAGCAGGGTGCTGTGGGCTGCACATCTCAGTTCAGCCCCACATGGAACACCCGTCTCCTACAACCCTTGGAGCCAACATCAGTGCTACGCTGCAAAAAGAGGACTTTCTGGCTTTCACCCCCATAGGCAGAGATGTAGCCCCAGCTGCCGGCAGGCGACCGCAGGCGTGCTCCTGGCACAGCCAGCGGCCACGGGGAAGCCACCGTCCCACTCATCACCGCCACGTCCCCGTCCCCCCCCCACCTCGCAGCCCTGGCTGTTCACTACTGCCACCGGCATGAGTGAGCGGGGCTGGTGGATTGACCTGGATTTGGCCCGGGCTGATCTCACCCAGCCTCGGCATCTCCAGAGCCTCAGCGGCAAAGCCGAGGTGACGGAGGAGACACGGGGTATCATGGGGTATTTTTGATTGCGAGCAGCACGCAGGTTTGCAGGAGGGGAAAGTAAAACAGTGTGACACACCAGCCGATTAAATTTCTATGCATTACCAATGGTCACTTCTCCAACTCGTCATGGACGGTGCTTTTTATGGAGAGTGTAAAATTAAAACAAACACATATTGAATTACAAGGCTGCTTAAAAGGTAAAAATAGACTAGTGAGTAACTCAAACCTCAATTCAGCAAAAGCAAAATCGCACACTGAGGTACCCATATGTTTTACTGAATCTGGGCAAAGAGGTCAAAAAATGTTGGCCTTGCACTGGGTTCTGCTATTTCAGGCTTTATCTTTAAATCTGAACTCGGCTGCTGCCCTGTCTTGTAACCTACTGCTGAGCCTCAGCTTGTGCTTTTCCCACAGGTTTCCTACCAGGAGGCAACTGAACACCCAAAGTTCTCAGTTTTGCGTACCTGCCCTCCCACAAGACGGGTTCACGTGCTGGAAAATAAATAGTAAGATCTCAGATGCGTGTTTTGCATTGTTTTTTAAGGCTTATCATCTTTAAAATAAATTCGTTTGTTTTTTTCAAAAGGCCCTGTTTTATGGCCCTGCTGGGCTGCTTTGTATCCATTACCCACAGCTACTTACTCCCTGACAGCTACTTCTGCACCTGAAGAAAAGTAGTGGCTACAGCACTGAACGAACCTGAGTTTTCAAGAGCTGGGAAGTGTCAGAAACATCCAGAAAGACTAATGGAATCATTACATGCTTGATTTTGCTGCCCTCGAAACAGGCAAAATCCTCGCTCTGAACTCACTGTAAGTTTTCTTTCATATTCTGCGGTAGGAGACATCTGATCTCTGATACGTATTTCCCTTTGAGTTTTACCCATTGCATCACATCATTTACTTTCATATTATGCCACATTACCGTGTATGCCAACAGAAGCAATAAAAGAAAACGACGCAAGGATTAACATTTAAAGGGGCACATACTGTGGATAACTGATTTTAGATTATACATCCAGAGCACAATTTCTGTGACAAACAGCATTGAGCTTTTGGAGTTTTTTGGCATGCTGCAGATGTCTGGAGAACGGGCAGGGTTTTGTGGACTCTCAGCTGGGCGCAGCAAGAATAATCTGCAGCTCCCTCAAAATATAGGAAAGCGTTATTACTGTCACATCGTTCAGCAGGATGACAAGGGAAGCAGTGGCAGTAAAGGCAGAGCCGCGATACTCTGGGCTGTTACATTTGTCAACAGGTAAAGGGAATAGCGAACAAGACAGAGGTAAGATGGGACGGGGGAAAAACGGGGCTGAGTATTTTTCTTGGTTAGGAAAGATCTCGCGCGTTCACATCCATGCATATTTTCCACGCATGCTCTGGAATACTGTACTCGGTGGTATAACGATTCTGTTTCCTGGCGTGCAACATGGGATGCATGCGTCAGACACCCTATTTTTATCTTTTTCTCTGTGTAACACAGTCCAAAGCTCTTCTCCTAATAACTCAGCGGCTGAGTACGGGTGACAAAGGCTGCTCTCGGCTACTGCATTCATAATAAAGGATGTGCCTTTCCTACCAAGCATGCTTTGCTTGGCAATACGTAGATCCAAGTGGAAAGAGTTGTACTTTCCCCTGCTGTGAAAGTGTAAAAGGACTTAGCTGCAAATATGGATCAGGTGCACAATGTTTTGGAATGAGTTTTCCTTCCCAAATAAAGGTGAGGATACAGCAGTTGCCTCGTTTAGTACAATGGAAAAATGCAGGCAAAACTTAAGTATGCAGGTAAGACCTCTGCGGTCAGTGTTTTTGGTTTTGAAATGAAAGGAGGTCATATTCTCTTGTTCTGACTGACCACTGACTAGCCTGCTCTTTTCCTTTTTGAGCAATACTGTTAATATTTGAACTGGTCTCAAATGATATTTGCATTTTTATTGTCTGAAGCTGCTAAGATGAAAATCAGACTTAATTGTGGGACTGTTTTACACTCCTCTAATTCTGTCAAAAGCGATGCAGTCACTGGTAATTAACACCAGAACAAGACCGATCACAGTTAAGCTCTTTGTCACCTTACATCATCTTACGCAAGAGCAAGGGAAAGGCTGCACCGGCTGGGCAACTGCTCCACCACACCAAGCTTTCCCTGGGATTCCTACACCTCTCCGTCATCGCTTTCACAACTCCCTCTCCCACCAGCACGTCTTCATTCTCACCACTAGATTGCTGCTCACCTTGGCGCAGGTGCCAAAGCAAATCCCAGCCTTTCCCCGGGCGGACGTGCTGTGCACCGGGGCTGAATGTCTTTGCTCGCCCAGACGCCGCAGCGCTGAATGCCAGGTGTCTTCCTCCGGCAAAGCGCGAGGGAAACCGTGCTGCTTCACCCCTCGCTGCCAACGTCTGACTGCAAGGTACTACCTGATTCAGTCCTACAGCAATGATAACCTGAGGTTTATCACAGATGTGAGCATACGCAGCCTGCCCGGATTCTAACAGTGCGCCTGGTGCACTGGCAATCAGAATCAGACAGACCTGAAAAACAATGAGCAGACGGAGCTGAGGTGCTTTTAACACGAGTGTTAGGAAAAAAAGCAAAACCTCCCCAAACCTTGCTTTAGTTACTGAATTTTGAGGAATTTTTACAAATGTCACGTCCAATAACTGAAAAGCTATTTCAGCATCCGTAGTTATTCTAGAGTCTGTGAGGAAAACTTCTATTATTTATGCCACGACATTTATTTTAAGAAACACGGCTGAAGTATTCTGCGTGCTCCCTTCCAAGTGCTTTATGCTTTTGGCATGCCGAAGCATCTGTTGAAATGCTCAGAAAGCTACCTGTCATAACAAGGAGCCCTCTGTGCCTGGAGAGGCTCCTGGAGACCACTGAAAGAACGGTCCTGTTCTGAGGGGACACACCAGCCAGGTACACCCTCTGCACCCACCCACGCTGTCAGGAAAAAAGGGGGCTACACTACATGATAGCTTTTACATGTATTTACTGGGAGTTCTGGGAAAAGGCTTCAAAAACCCCGTTGCAGTGCATTCCTCCAGACTCTGACTCTGTAAATACGTTAAATGACCGCAGTGGATGATTTAGGGCTTGGCCCGTCCCAGTGCATTCAGGGCAGAGCTCCCACTAATAACAAAGTGGAGCACGACCAGGGACCCCTCTAAACTAGCCAGCAGCTTGTACTTGAGACTCTCCAGGCTACTAGGGGCTGCATCCTTAATGATCATGATGTGCCAAAAAAATCCATACGTAACGTCCGTATCAGTGATCCGTCTACGAATGTGTGTGCCTGTTCTTTGTACGTTTGGTTTATGATAAAGACAACAAGTAAATACACCCAATTTATGCCTCTAAAAATGGTAAGAACAGTATCTACATCTTCTTATCCTACCACGTAACTGATGGCCATACTGCTTGCAGCAGGTACCACAGTGCTTACGCTCAGCAACGCCTTACACGTCCGTCTGTCCCACTTGCATTTCTAGAACTGTTCAAGGAATACCCTGAGTCTGTCTGGAGAGAATCATTAGTGAGACTAAACACCCAGTCTGGGAAGAAGGAGCTTCTTTCCTTTTTTTCTCCCATCAATGTTTTGAAATGCAATTCCAATGCTTTCAAAAAGGTCAAACAGGATAAATTCTACAAAACAGTGAAATTTTTCAAGTAATTGCCGCTTGTCTCTTTAAGCCAGAGCTTTGGGAGCTACACACTAAACAGCTTTATTGCTAACTTTCTCAAGCAGTAGGTCTGTTTTTTTGTTACAGTAACTGTACACAATGAATGATATAATGAAACCAATTGTCATGTTTTAAAAATGTACCTAATATATGCCTCAAAAAAAATAACATCAGTGAGTGTTCAGTGCCCTGATTTTTTAAAACTAAATTGAAGATCAAACTGTTTAAACTACAAAGAAAATACACAAACATTTTTAAGTATTGATTTTAGCTGTGAGCACCAAGCAGGCATAATAATAGTGTCATCAATCTGATTTTTAAGAAAAATAATTTACTTTTAGCTACTACGTAGAAGCACTAGGAGACATAAACCATTGCATCACAGGTTTAAATGGGAAGAGGGAAAAGTTGGTCTTGTGGGCAATGACTGTCATGTGAAGCGAAGGCACCAAGGGCAAGGTCAGGAGACCTGGGCATCTATTCTCGTGTTCAGGGCAGAGATCCTGCCTGACTTTTGCCTGGGCAGCCACTGAACTGCCCTGCCTCCACAGCCCTGGGCTGAAAATTCCCAGGGACCTGCTGCTGAAGGCTCAGGGAGCCAGCAACCTACAGGTCTGAGAAAAATAAAAAAACATGAAAATACTGTCCTTATCGCGAAGTCCCGTCCTATTCCAGCCTGTTTTGAGTCCAAATTCCTTCGCTAGGGGAGACTTGCAGAAAAAACACACTTCAGGTGCTCAGAGCCAGGGGATGGTAGAAGCTCTCCACTCGAGACTCCCCTCCCAAACCAAAGGGCTTAATACCGAGGGCCCGGGAGAAGCCAGGCAGCCCTCCCGCAGATCAGGGGGTGCACCGCGCACCCCGGGGCGTACTCTGGAGCTGTACTCTGCCCTAGAGAGCAGGCTCCAGGCAAGGGCCAGCAGCCCCCAGCTGAGAGATGCAGGACCCCACAGGGCGAGGAGCAGCCCCAGCAGTGCTGGTCTGGCCAGACGCGCAGCATCCGTGGGGGACCAACAAACCACCCGCAGCACTCGCTGCGGGCTCTCGCAGCATCCCTGGCTCTTTCCGGCTGTTTTTCTCCACCGCCAGCATCACGCTCTGCAGGTGTACGCGTTTCAGCCACTGCCGTACCACCCACGTGCCCTTTGTGTTTTTTAGGTCTCTGGCCCAAGAAGGAGGTTGAATTAAACCAGCAGGTTGCTGCTGCTCACAGCGAGGCCCATCATCCTGCCCAGGCACCTCTTCCCTTCACTGGCAAACAGGCATGCAACAGTGGGTGCCAGTTTTCGGATGAGGTGCAAAGCTCAGCTCCAGACCACTTGTCAGTGTGGATTCAAAATGGAGGCGCTAAACTTGGGCCACGCGAATGCTCCTGAACACTGTTCTCGGATGAGAGCACAAGCTAAAAAAAGGAGTGTCTTATTCAAAACAGCAGAGCAGACAAACTTCAGAAGGAAAAAAAAAACCAAAACAACCAACAACAAAACAGAAAATAAAAAACCTCCTTAGGAGCTTAGGTAACCCTCTGGCTGTGATAGTTTCTGCTGAATTTTATATGGACACAGTTAACCAAAAAAAGTGTGTAATTTATGCCCTGTGTGACTTAACATACATGCTGCTGCACCTTAGTCCTTCACTTACTTCACATAAAAATGTAACAGGAATTCCTACAGTTTTTTGTGCTGCTTTCAAGATTTATTTTTCCTTCATAAAACTAATTTTCCTTGGATTCACTCAAACTCTGTTTTAAGATCCAAATACAGTCAGAGCTGGTCCACAAATAAAAATAAAATGGCTTGCTCCTGCAAAGGGCTAAGCCTGGGCAGAGGGTGAGGGCTGGATGGGAGAAGGAGTGAATGGAAAACAGCGGGAGAGTGTTTTATGTGGCACTTTCTAGTGCTGCCACTTGGACTTTAATTCAACAGTGCTGCAAAAGAGCAGCTGTTCACATCATGATGAATAAAGACCTATATAAAACTTCCAGCTGCAAATACGCTGTGAGGAATTATTAATCTTAATGTAATAGAGATGCTGTACACCCAGTCACTGGCTCACAAGTCATTTCAGTCTCAATCCAGGGAAAAACAGCCTTCGTGGCTGCTGGCTCTCAGCACAGCCATGAAATCTCCTTGTCTAAACAGCCGCAAGATGCTGCTCCCTATTTCTAGGAAGGATTTTCCTCCTCAAATATAGACGTACCTAGAAACCAACCCAACTCACACTCCTCCTAAAATTGTTAGACTTACAAGAGGGATGCCCAGCAGAAAAGGAGTTACTAACAGAATGAATTTGTAGGTCCTGAGCACCTTGCTCACTGGGACACTGGGAAATCGTTACTGTCATTTTCTACCACGAGACTGAAGAGATGTCCTTCCCATAATCCTAGCTGCCCCTTCATGATCCCCAGCCCCACTTTCAGGTGACCAGAGGCAGCCAGCCCTCTCCACACCACGGCCCATCTCTAAGACGGCGTCACCCAACCATGCAGCCGTGGGAGCTTCCAAAACCTCCTTGCAGGACAGGGCTGGGGAGAGTTGTTCCACCGTGGGGGGGGGCAGAGGTGGCACCCATGCCAGGCAGTACACTTAAATGAAGAAGCTTTCCTCTTTGCAAACAGCCCCACATTTCCCCAAGGGGGGCGACCGCTGGCCCTTGCGAGGGAGAACAACCTTTCCCCTGGGTAGCTTGCCCTGCGGCACGGCCACCACATGTGGCCTTTTGGGGCTCTCCACCCTAGCAGCCTGTGTGCGTTTGCATTTGGACAGGATCCATGGCAAAGCAAAGCTGAAGCGCGGGAGGCTTTCAAATTGCATTTGAGTAAATGTATGCTTACAACAGAAAGAGGGGCGCTGGAAACCATGGATTAAAAATCCAGGCCCGGGAGGAAGTCCAATGCAGTAGTGCCCCCCCCCCAAAAAAAAAAAACCAAACTACCCAGCCCTTCAATTTACTCAGCTTCCATTAAAATGTTTGCCCTCAGCATCCATAACAGCTTTCAGTTTGGACAGTCATACCCATGGTCATGGAAGAGTTAAAAAAAAAAAAAAAAAGAAAAATCACAGGAGCACTGCAACAGGAATTCATTACATATTCTTAGGCAGATACGCCGGGCAAGCTTATACTTGTGAACCTGCCTTTTGCCATGTCGCTGACGCATCGCTCGCATCCAGCAAGCTCCCATTTGTGGGTAAGCACAGGCTGGCCCAGAATCCGCGAGCGTGTGTCAGGTGCCGTCAGCGCAAGCGGGACAGGCATGATGCCCTCGCCGATGCCCATCCCAGCCACGGCACAGCACCCCTGCCAATATCCATCAGCGACTTCTCCAAGCCCAAGACACCCCCCCCACCCCAAATGCCGCATTATCACTCAGCGGCTCGCTAGCGCTGCAGTAACTGCATGACTGTGAATTCCCACCCCTGCAAATTCGAGGACAACAGGGTGCCCAGCTACCCCCAGGGGTCAGAAGGGTCAATGTTTTTGAGGTGCTTTTCCTGCACGCTAAGATGAACGCTGGTTCACACGGGACAGGGGCAACACAGTTCCAGGCAAAATACCTCTGGGGTTCATAGATACCAGTGAGACAGTATTAGACCACAAATGGTTGCTTCCCCCCTGAATTTTGACTCCTATCCCAAGGACATTTATTTAAACAGCTACTGAAGACAGAAAGCTAGGGCTACTTTAAAGGCTTTATCTCTGTAAATATTTGGAGAGCTATAAATACTGAGACATATTCATAACATGAATATTGGACTTACTGTTCTGTTGCCATGAAAATTACTATAAATACGCTTCCAATTCTTCATTTCTGATTTGCCAAGAAATTCTTTAAAAAGACGAAAAAATTGTTATGTAAGATGTCTTGCTATTTAATTAGCCATCAGAATCAAAGGCCACAGCACAGAGAAGGAACTGAAAACTCAATGATAGAGGCAGACAAAGCACGTAAATGCACTAGCATGCTATACAGCTGTATGTCCCAAGTGGGACTTATTATAATCAGACAGTCCATGAGTCAAGCCCCGACTGCTTTCTGTGTTTGGGGAAAGAAGGCTGTCTGAAGGTCTGAAATAAACCTCCTTGCTTCTTCTACAAGTCACATAAATACCAATGGCTTCCAAATTTCACAGTACCTCTGTCTGTCGTTTTTTTTTTTTTTTTTTTTAACGTAGAAATGAATTAAAAGAAGGAAAGCATTTCAAGGCATTTTATAAAAGCGCAGAGCAAGGAGGGCTTCGTGGCTGAAGGAGTAGTGAGCTGGGCATAGGGTGATTGAGTTCCCATCTCCAGCTCTGCCAGATAGTTTTTGCTTCATCACAGATACATGACTTGATTAGAGCAGAGAAAATTTCATAACAAGTTTTTACATATTTCCAGCCTGCTCTATGTTTAATCAATTTGTGCTTCAGCCTTCTTATAAAATAAAAGCCAGTAACCACGCCATGTGGCTGGGTAACCCTTTCTTCACTGCGGAAAATGCAGCGCTTCCCAGCCCTCCGTTTCCAATCCTTGCGTGACTTACACCCACGTTCCTTGTGGAATAAAGCAGATTAATGCAATCCCCTTGCTCTTCAGAGTCAGAAAAGTGCTGTCTGCATGTGTATGTTCCTCAAGACAGGTTCTGCTTCCATTGTTTCAACCCCCAAAAAGTATTGTCATCACTCACACAAGATTCATAAACATGCTATTTGTGACTTCTGTCTCAGAACAGAAAAGGGCAGTGTGTTTTGCCAGGTCACTACACACTTCTGGTCCTACTCTCCTTCCACAAGCCACCTTTGATCCACCTGGTCCTACAGTTGCGATTACGCTGCAGTTTTATCTGAGAGCGTGCCTTCCACGGGAATCATCTTAATGCAGCAATAAAAATAGGTCAGGTATATCTTATAGCTCGGCTTCAAGGTTTTGACCTCCAAGACAGTCCGAAACTGTGTAAAATCCAGAGAGACTGGATTCCACACTGTGAGTTGTTTGAGACCAACGGTGATGCCATTGGTTGATGTCATTTGCTTTACCGAGAAAAAAAAAAAAGGATGCAACAGACCAGACTCTCTGACCACAAGCATAACATAAGCAGCTCTGCCCAACAGGCCACAAGGGCTAGAATGAACTGAAAGGTCTGTTGTCTCCCACAGAAGTAAATAAAATAAGCATGAAAGACTCTTAGATAAACTTTCTCAACAGATACGGACTATTTTCAATCGATCATTCTAAATATCGTCATGTTGAGTAACATTATTTAGCAACAGCTGTTACACTAGAATTTAGTCCAAATACTGATGAGTTAATACCACAGCCCAGTTTAAAGCTAGTAAGACAGCCAAATAAAATGTAAAATATTAATGGCAGAATTTGCCAACAAAAGCTTTACGGAGTAGCTTATCTGCTGCTGCAAATGGATGACACCTTGCTGTAGTCTGTGTAGCAGGATGTCAGTACACAACTGGGATTTGGGGAGGACACTGAAGGTAACACTTTCTCCTTTGAAGGGAGATACGATGACTACTGGTGACCAGGACCTGTGTTTTTACACCCAAACCAAGAGAGCATCTGCATCAACCCGTTGACTTCAAACATGAGGCTCTGGCATGGGTCAAGTCCCAGGCCAGAGATAGGAATGCTAAAGTCTTAAAAGGCACTGCTCCCCCTCACGCCTTACTCGGTTATCTAACCTAAGAAGTAAACCTTGGTCCCGGCGAACTGATAAGATCTTAAAGCCTGCTGGGCCCAGGTACACATCATTATACACAATACATCAAGTCAAAAAAAAAAAAAAAACAACAACAGGGAAAAGCCAGGTGATTCACGCCACCTAACTTTAACACATACAGGCTGGACTACAACAGGGTCTAGTCACCTTGGCTGCCTTCACAGCCAGCAAAATGAGACACGCACTCTGAAGGTGTGACTTACCTGAGCTGCTTCAGATGTTCACATCAGAATAAAATTAATAGCTCCCTAAACTCTATACCGACAAGCCTTCCCCTGATTACAGAGAGAAACTAAGGCAATTAGCTCAGTTGCAGACACCTACGGTTAGCCAAATAAACCCAGACACAGACTTGCCCCTGTAACCAGCCCAGGCCACAGTTCAAAGCACGAGTGTTCCACAAACCCAGGGCAATGCTGCAAGAAAGGCACACCGCACTTAGCCCAAAGAGACTCAGAGCAGGGCTTCTGTGAGAAGCGGCAATGCCCACTACAGACACAACGCTTTGCACTTCAGCATCACGCATTTTGGGCAGTCACACACAGCTTTTCACAGCAGGGGTACGAGACCATCAACTTGAATGGTGGTACTTTGCATCCCTTTTCTCTCCCAGAGGGAAAGGTCAAAGTCAGCTCCACCAGAGCTTAACTTCAGTGCTTTGGCTTCTCCACCCTGATTTTGAGGGCCTGCTGTACCCTGGACCTGGAGTTGGCCACAACACAGGGTGGGCAGCGGGTGGTCACGGCTGGGAGATGGACACTTAACCAGCTCCACCTGCAGCTTCCTTCCCGGTGCCTGAGATGGGACTAATAACCCTTCCCTCTCAGGGGAGAGGTGCTGCAGGGATCAACTTGTTCGCATGCAAAGACTGCAGTGGTCCCAGGAGTGCTCCCCATCTCCGCTCTGGAGCACACGGGAAATTCTGGCACAGTGTCAAGTACATTTTGGGTGGCCTTGATGTTGCTGCTGTTTTAAAACTGGAGTGCATGTTAAAATCATAATAAAAAGGCAGTACTGTTGCTAATGTTCATTTTTATACTGAATTTAAACTTACTTATATTACAGACCTTTCTAATACAAAAAGGGAAAAGAGCATTCACTCATAACCGGAGAGTCAAGAGTCGAGGCCAAATTTGATCATATTTTTCTTCATGTTATTTATGTTACTTTACTCAAGACCGGAGGAACAGAAGAATGCTTTTACTTGTTAGATGATTTTCCTAAAAACATCTGCTATTACAGCTAGGCTTCTAGGTTAACGCCGCCTTGTGATTAGAGCAACTACCCATGCAAAATCTATTCAGGCTGAGAGTTTCAGGGGCTTCACTTACGCCAGCGAAGCTGCAGAGCCATAGCCCAGCACCAGCATCGCCACCACACTGCCTTGCTCTTTGCAAAACCTCTCCAACCTGCCTCCATTTCAAGAAGGGCTCTTGCAGCCAGCAGTGGGGCTATGTCAGTTCACATATTTTAAGGTTTTCCTCACAACCGGGAGGGATTAGAAAATGAGGCTTTGATGTGTTCAGGACATGTGCTTGAGATTACTTGTGTACCTAGATGCTAGCACATGTGCCTGCAAGTTGTGGTCTAAATTTGTTTTGTCCCTGGCAGCTCGTGTTTGCAGCTATGGGTGGAGTTTGTGTACAATTCTATTACTGTATGCCATTTTGTAGTCAATAATACTCTAGAACCTATATTCAGTAAGAACATTTGAGTCTGTATTGAGGAATATTATATTACTGCAGAATAAGAGCTATGACACACAAGGCCCATATAGTGAAAACGTCACTGCAAGAGAAGCAGTTGAAAATTAATTTGAAAGCCATTTGTAAAATTATTGCAGGATTATTAATGGCTATTAATAAATGCCATCTATAAACTTTTGTTTAAAAAAACTGCACATTCCAAGCCATTTTATGAATTCCTGCATACATGGAGAGAGATTTACATGTATTATGTAGCTTTTTTTCATTCTGAGATGACAGGCACTATCTAAATATTGTTATACATACAACTGCTCCATGCTGTATTGTGTTTCAACCAGACCAAACACTTGTAACACAGGAGGTGTTACAAGACCTTAATACGGAGTTCTGCAAAGAGCAGCAGGATTTTTTTGGGTTTTGCCTTTTTTTTCAACAAGCGTTACCTTCTGTGGACTTCTCCAAGGCGAAAAATCAAACCCATACCAGTTACACTTCTTCAGCACTTCACAACTTTTAGATGTGCTATGCCTCTTCAAGTCACTGAGAATTTTACAGCTAAATCTAACCCTGTGTGCTTTGCCAATTTTGTCTGGTGTTTTTCTCCTAGAAATTCAGGCACTTGGTACATACATAGCAGTGAGTCTGTATTAAAAGCCACAGCAGGTGGAAAATAATACAGCCCAGGGAAGTTTTTGTTTTTGACTCTCCTCACAATCAAAGCTATGCACAAAGCACAAGGAGGCACAGTAAATAAAGACATTTCACACAGACGAGCACGAAAATCTTCCAAAACAAAGAAAATTAAATTATCTTTCAACTAAAGAACACAGTGCAGTGAAAGGCTAAATGAGCGGTTCTAATTAAAACCACGCTGCGAATCTCCTACTTTCCACCACGAAAAAAAATCAGCTAGTGTTTGTGCATGTACACCCACCCTCTAAAACCAGTCAAGCAGCTTTCCAGCCAAACAATGCAAGACACAGCATCTCAGAACTACAAAACATATTGAAATTATTTCCATAGCAATCATAACAACAACATGCTAGGCCAGGATGTGCAGGGAGCGGGGGCTGGCGGCGGGAGCTCGGCCCCCACAGCAGCCCCGGTGCTGCCCGCTGCACCAGGCACGCCGCCGGCAGCACCCACGCAGCGCCCCGTGCCCTCGCCCCACAGCCGCATCCAGCGCCCCGCCAGCGGCTGCCGCCCCGCTCGCTGGTGCTCGCGTTGGCGATGGTCAGTCTCATCCCAAATGGCCACTCGCATCCCTGCTCTGCCCCACGCTCAAAAGCAAAGCGCTAAGTCCCTGCACGCACACGCAGGAGAGCCACGGCGCTGGCAGTCCTGGCTCCAGGCACGCACGGGCAACGTTGTGCAAGCCCTGCTCAAGCTTCTTAATCCTGACATGTCTCAACCATCTCGGGCTCAGGTCTCTCTCCTTGCGGTGCTAAACCAAGCAGCAGCCTCAGCTGAAGACGCTAAGAGGGGACGAAGACTCAGAACGAACCCTTTGCGCCTGAGCTGCACCCAGGCTTCAATGCACAGCTCGGCTCCGAGCAGCTCTCCAGAACTGAAACGTGATCTCTCTTCTGAGCCGCTCCCTTCCAGCTATTTATCTACTTGCACAGCCACAATACGCTGCGAGTTTCCCGAACATTAGCCACTGTCCTTTCTCGGGCAGAGAGCCGAGGGGACGGGAACGTGTGGCTTGTTAAGTACAGCAACTATGGGCATCCATGTCCTGCACAGAACACGCGTGATACGCTGATACTGCTATTTTGATGCAGGCACAGGGACAGGAATCAGCTAAATATAGCAGACTTCATTCAAATTTAGACCAGTCTAAATTACAGACTTAAATGACGTGAAGAAAGGTATAGTTTGCTGAAAGACAGAGGCAAGTAATGGGAAGATTTTGGACGGTGATGGGAAGCTTGGCTGTAGCATCATTACGCCTGACTTGCTATCAAGACATCCAGTAAAAGCTTCACAGACACAAGGGCTTCGTGCCCATTAGATGTCTGCAGGCATAACGGTGGCAAAACAAAAAGAAGATGCAATCATCCTAAGGGATGCCAAAATCAAAGGGACCGAAGGCGGAGGCAGAGGAAAAGGAGGATACAGCTAGTAACATTCACCTGAAAACCATCAGAAGGAAGTAGCAGCACATGGGGAACCTGCAACCAACGCCCAAAGTGCATCAGATTTTTAAGAGGGAAAACTTAATGGATCTCCTGAAAAGCAGCAGAGCGGTCTGTAAGAGCAGAGTACAGATTCTGCATTGCTCCCCTTTCTCATGCCATTTTCGGGCAGTTGGCAGCCCCACGCGCTCACGTGTGACATCCAATCTCTGGTAACACCCGTGCAAGGCAGTGAAAGTGTCTTAATCCAGATTTTGCAGCTGAGGAACCTAAGCGACCATAAGTGACGCTATTAATCGCCAGTTCATCAATGTATCCTTGCTTGGTAGAAAACTTAAGCACACATTCAACATTTAATCCCACTTTATGAAAATTTACGGACGTACTTAAGTGCTCTGTTGCACTGTAATAGAAAGAGCACTTTTCCCAATCTCTTTTACATTTTTCCCCTTACATTATGTAGAACTGGACCAACACCACTTGTACACGAGTAGGATTGCAAATGGCAAGGGAGGAGCTCCCTTTCTGGTGACGACAATGGGGTTTTGCCGGGATTCACATTTGGCAGTAACACCGTGTTTTCAGTGCCCTAAAGAGCAAAACTTATTGAGGGGGACATCGGTGTCTGTAATTGAAGTGCCGAGGGACTTCCATAAACATACCCATGCTGTGCCTGCAAGAGTTGTTTACTGCTTTGAACAGGGCTGCATTTGAAACCTAGGCAGTAGACTTTTAAATCCCAATGTACATAACGTCTGCATCCAAACCAAAAGCAGGAGCTCCTCTGCTTTATTGGGTACTGAAACATTAAAAACAGGTGTTTAAAAACCATATTACAAATCTGTCTGCAACCTGTATTATTTTTACCATGTGCAAGTAAATTGATCACTAGTGTGTTTCAACTGTTTCAGCGAAAATATGCAACTCCTGCTAAACTATTTCTTACACATGTGGAGGGAGGAGAAAGTTTATTTGATTTCGCTGCTCTGACAGCACGCAACGTATTTTACTTATGTGTATGTATATAGCAGATACTGTAATGGATCATCTCCCTTCCACGGCACGTATCAAAGAAGATCTTGAGCTATTCTTCACAAGGAAAGAAATGATAAACCCCTTTCATAATGAAAGCTGCAATGTACTTCGAGACAGCAACTGAGTAATTTGACACCATATTTTCCACTGATTCAGCCTGTTAGTTGGAACAATGACTGATTAAAATGGAAAATCTGTATTATAACCACATATACTGACATTCCAGATGACAAGGTATGTTACGGATGTGATTTTTTACTCTTCTTACATATAAAAATTAGAAAGTATAAAACCAGAAATTATTCCAATGGAGTTATATTGGTGTGAAAGTGATGTGAAATATGAACTGGCCCCTAGTATATCTTCATACAGAATGCACACACTGTAATTTTCATGGTATGTATGCTTTATGTAATTGGAAGTACCAAGAAGAAAAAAAAAAATTATTTGCCCTGAGATATTACTTTTAGGAATAGAGGACAGATGTCTAGCTGCCAAAGCAGACTTGTAAAAAATTAATCACCTGCCTCATGCAGGTTAGCAGTATTTGGCAGACAGGTTAGCTCAGCTCATAATGAAGCATCTGGCTTTTGGTAAAGCTGCATTTTAATTTTAACCTTGTTTCATTTCAGCTTTTGGGCGCATGTCAACGTGCAATAATCTGACAAGACTGGAGCAGATTTGCTCATTGGTAACTTTGGTGTAGGTCTTCTCAACTACAACCAAACCTAAGTAACAACTGTGGTTCACGCCCAGACCACAGCCTCATGTATCATCTGAATCTCCCTGTAAGGCCGTTTTAAACCCAGTCTTCAACATCTTATCCAACAAACAGTCTTATTCTCTTAAAAACAACTACATTGACTAAAAGCAAATTCCTATGCATATGCTTGAATTAAGCAGGCTAAGCTGACTGACTTCAGGAGTGCCCCAATACTCCTTTGAATGTGGTTTGGGTTTGGTTTTTCTTTTGTAACTGAGATCTGGTAATTTAAGGCAAGCAAAAGGTCTACCCGTGTTGTCTTTTTCCTTAGAAAAGTGGGTACCCATTTGTAGCGCTACTGGTACCCTCTTTTGGCTAACCAGAACGGTCTGCAGCTCCTTCTCAGACACTGGGAGTGCAGAAGAAGAGCTGCTGAAGCTCAGAGAGGTCTGCAGAACTGCAGCCTTTTGATTCTGTGATTCTCATCACTTTCAGGTGTTCCCCCTGATGCATGCATTTTCAGTGGAAGGGTGCTTCTACCACAAGTTTACTGGGACCCCCCCCAGCACCACCAGTTGTCCCTGTGAGAGAGCAATCACTATGCAGATGCAGGGGCCATTTTAACATTAATAGCTCAGGCATTCGAATAATGTTCCCAAAAGACAAAGATCTATTACAGCATGAATTAAGCCAATTTTTGGTTTTGCATTACGAACATTTTTTAAGCTTTCAAATGTGTCAAAAACCCTCAGTAATCTCACTGGCTGTTGTTTTTCTCTATTTGTATCACTAAAGCTGAACCGTTTCTTTCTAATATTTTTTTTAAAAAGAAATACAAGAGAGAACAGATCACACCACGGGCTCTTGAGCTCTAGCAGATCTTGACTGAGAGTGCAAAGGAAGGAACTAGGAACATTTAGCTCTGTAAGCACATTTGCAGCAGCCTCACTAGCAGTGCTACAGACGCCTTTGCTGGGCTGCTGTGGGTTGTGCAGGTATTTTCCTAGCACACCTCTGCAAAGAAATTGCCTATTTCAACTGCTGATTATTTATGTATTTTTTTTTGTTTCCATCTTCACTGAACACCACCCACTGACAGATATTCCCCAGGCCTGCAGATACACTTGCACTTTATTTAGCTGTGTAGAAGAAACAAGACAAAAGGGATTTTTATCTTGCTTGGGACCTGACCGCTTGCGGGAAAGGGGAATGGCAATTTCTAGGAAGAAAATTCAGAGACAGAGCAAGAGACAGAGCCTGCAACTTTTAGCAGGAGTGATGCAATATTAAGCAGGGGACAAAAGGAATGGAAAGGACAAAAAAGCATAGCACTCAAACAATCAAGGATGAGTCCTGATCCTTCCCTGGAGAGCAGCGATACACATTTTTGAGGTATGCTTCCACAATAATGATGAATCGCCCTTTCAGAAAATGTGCAGAAAAAACTCTGTCCACACTGCCAACAATTCACCCAGTGAAAGGATGAAGCATGAGACCTGAGGACAAAGTAAATGAGGAGTAAGAGAAGAAAGACTACTACATTTATGTGCTGCCTTTCTTGGTCTTGCAGAGACTTTCATCACATTGTTTCTAGGCTCTCAGGGTATGTGTGCTGCTGGTCACCAAAACCAGCCTGACAAAGGGAAGCAGAAAGGATGGCTCTGTAAGCAGTGGTGGAGATAAAGATGACTCCTCTGCTTCCTTCCTCGATCTAACCTAGAAGGTCTTTCCCATATCAACCACCACCAGGGGACAGCTAGAAGATAGCCCACACAGTGAGAGCAATGCCACCAACTCCCCTGTTGCAAAGGACAAGGCAGAAAGAAAACCAGGAAAGGCCAAGGAAGAGGAAAGCCGGAAGCTGATCTCATCATCCCCTTTCCCGAGGGAACAGAGACAGCAGCGGCGGAGGAGTGGGAAAGCTTCCCCTCCCCTCCTCCCTCAAGGCCACCACTAACTTCTGCTTTGCTGGTGGCCAGTGAGTCCAAACTGAAGGCAAACCTAGGATGTTGGGCTAAATCCTTCAGACTGGAAAACCAGATTGAATACCTCGGCATCCTAACAGCCGGGATATGTACTGCGGCATCCATCGGGCCAAGTGTGGGCAAGGTATCATTTTTAAAGGAGAGCAGAGTGCATCCCCCAAGCGCTGGCTGGTGGACATTTTGTTTTTCATTTGGAAAGGGCTGTTACGCCAAATAACAGAGGCCTATCCCCAGGACTGCTCATAAATCAGAGCTGAAGTTGCATTTTCAGGGTCATGAAATCTTCACCAACTGACAGCAGCACACTTTCCAGAATGGCTCCCTTCTGGACTTGGCCCTTCTCAGGGAGGCCATAAGCTACCACAAGCTGTGCTTGTGGAGCTACCCTGTGGGACCAGCTTAATGTGAAATACCAAAAAAGAGAAACTCCCCCCTTCCCAAAATACCATCTTCTAATGATGAAAAACTGTGATAAAAAGCTTTCAATGGGCTTTCTTCCATTTGTTGGATTTATAGAAGCAATAGCAGCCTTAAAACATCTGCCAAATCATTCTACTTTTCAGTTTTGATTATCTGTCTGCAAGTTTGAGGTTAGCGTTAACTATATAGATGCAAAAAGTGAGAAAGCCATTCAGCTTAGATTTATTCTTCAGAAGTACTGGCTGTCTAAAACAAGGCTATAAAACGTAGGCTCCCTGTCTGGGTGGTTGTATGTTTGCATGGCTTTGTGCTATTAATTGCAACCTGGCTAACAGGTGCTTGCCAATGTCTTTATATCCTCACTATAAGAAAGGATTATATTTCCATCTGGATAAAAGGGTGATGCTGTCTTCTAAAAAGAAGTTAAGAGCACCACAGAGAGGAAGTCCACTGTGGCATGACAAGTTGAATCACTGCTTACTAACCAGAATATGCCCTCTTCTCTGTTCTGATGGACCCAGAGAGGGAAGAGGAAAGCAGCTAACACGATTTTTCCCACATCCACTCTTCTTGGTCAGGTGTCAGATGGCCATGAGCTGGACCCATCAGGGACTGTTTTCCTTCCAGTTCCCTTGATTCATGCAGCACTGTTGACAGCCCTGTTGTTTAAAACAAACTCACAGCACTGGGGGGCCCCTATCAAGAAAAGCACTTATGCATGCACTGCAGGTATATGAGAAGTCCCATACTATGTACTTAAAAATTAACCATGGGCTCACTCTTGCTGTGCAGCATCAGAGCACTGCTGTGAAGGACTTGCCCTCCTCTGTCTGGAAGAGCCTTCCTCTCAGCTTCCTTATCCCTTTATCTCCTTCCTGTCATCAATGGTGAACACCTCTTTCCAGTCTTTTCCTTCAGCTCTTCATTTCTCTCTTCTTCCCGTCTTGCCTTCTGGATAGCTGCACAACCCTATTACCTCACGCTGTTAATTATTTGTAAAGCCGGGTGCATGAGAAGTGCTATACAAAACTGTGATGTTAAAACGTAATGCCCCAACCTGAATGCATTTGCAGCTCGACAGACTGACTGCTACCCCCTGAAGTTGCAATGGTTTGATAAACAAGGCTTTCTATTCCTTGAGGGGTTTGCAAAAGGTATTTATAGCTCTTGGGTCCGGAAGATGAAATGACTCTGATAGATACCTGCGGTGGCTAGCACCTGAACCTGGACTATTTGAGCTCATTATCCAAAAGCAACAAAACCAACTGATCCACGGGAAGCAAACGATAACACGCTACACGTGTCACCGGGGTGCACGAACAGCTCAGAGGCATGCTGGTGCCTAATTACGGTGATGCGGAGATGTACAAAAATACTGAGACAGCAATTGTTTGAGAGAGGAGTTTGACACCTGTTAATCACAAGGGGATTTAAAAACCCCAACGTATGCCTCAAGGCATCTGAAAATCAGACCCAAAGTGCCTCCTTGAGATCTTGTCAAGAAACAACGCAAGCCAACTCCTGTGAGCAAGTCTCCTGGCACAGACAACATTTTGACTATGTAAATCAGCAGACAAATCATTGTGTTTTGCCTGTAAAATGAGGGAGTTCAGACTATTCATCTGCCTACAGGCTCAGATCAAATTCTGTATTGGAGCGCACAAGCCATATGGAACCTCTACCGTCTTACTGCAAAATGATACAGTGAAAGGCAAGGCAGCAACCAACGTATCTTCAATATTAACTTATTTTTCCAAGAGGAATACAAATTCTGGCTAGTACCGGTTACCTAGATAAAAAAGGAACAACCTTACAAGTCCTTTGCTTTGCTTTTTCTAACCGATTTATCTACCTCACGTCAAGAGTGATCTTGAAGAAAATTCCCGGCATATTTTGCGTCAAAAGAATTAATAATAATCATGACTTTTGAAAGTGCTTACTAGACTACCCTGTGCATTTGAGTACTTTCTTTCACCCTTTAGTCCAGTCTTCTATGGGAGTAAATCATACCCTTTAATTAAACATTCTTGAGCATTTGGATTTTATCTCACAGATACACCGCACCCTGCTTGTAAAAATTCCACCTCAGGCAGGCAAAGTGCTTGACTTATTCCAAAGATGAGCTATTAATTAGAGTATCTATAGACCATATATTTATAATCTGGTGCCATCCCTCCCTGGGGATCCCAAACTTTTATCTGCCAGATTACTTACCCGCAGCTGAAACAGAGCCATCGCTGACTGGAATGTAACCCCCATCTTGTGCAACTCCTCACCGCCACTTTTAAAATGAAGAATGGGAGATAGGTCCAAATGTTCTGGACGTAAACCCCTTGAATTAAATTCACCTCGCTTAAAACACAGCTGTAGCTCTGAGGGTTTCCTAAAGTCCCCATTCACTTCATCTTGCTCCATTCAGAGAAATCCTCACCTTAGTCGTGAACTCCTGCAAAGGCAGAGGTGCCAGCAGGATGCTAACAGGCATGATTTCACTCCCCGAAGTGGTCCCAGGCTTCACCCTCACCTGGCACACAGGCAGCTTCGTAACTCCCGACGCCAGCTGGGGCACAGGCCCCGTTCTGACTCACAGGGGGGAGTACCCCGGTCTGAAACCACCGAAGGCAACGACAACTTGCAAAATACTTCCCTGAGCCAAGGGGTAGAAGCCGGTGCCAGCCATGAGCTCACCAGCACCGCTCCCCGGCACTGCTAGCTTGCCAATCTTCTACGGCATTTTTAGCTCACTAGGTGCGCCGGCTCATCCCACTCTCAAAACGTTTAGAATCGAGAACAGCGATAGCTTGGGGCTGCCATGGCAGCCACACACCCAAACAGGCACGGGGCGAAATGTGAGAGAGAGGAATATTACGTTACCAGGCTCATTAGCCCTCACAGGCAACTTGAAGCTCAAAAGCGTATCGTTCCCAAGTGCAGAAGGGAGGGTGCAGCCATCCCACAGAAGGAAATCCACAGGAAATGCTCCTGGTGTGGAATACGCCTGGGAGACAGCCCACAGGAGCCTCCGGTGAGCAAGCCCCACGCAGATGATGGAGAGGTGACAAGGAGTGAGCGGCACCTTCCAGCACCAGGTCAGGGCAAGGCTCTGCTTGCTGCAGGCAGCTGCCAGCACCCACCAGGCTTGCCCTTTCCGTGGGTCAGCACAAACCCCCACGGCAGCCTGCCATGCTCAGCACTGCGTGTCCTTTCCTAGGGTCAGGTTTGGGAGAGGACAGTAACCTCATACACTGGCGGGCACTGAGCATGCTGCTGGGTCCCAGTGCAAAGCTCTTCAGCTTTACACGTGGCCCTCTCCAGCTCCAGAGAAAAGTCAACAGCCTGGAGGAGCCACTAGAGCCAAGGAAAAAATACTGGTCTCCAACCCTGGACTTCATGTCACACCCATGAGAGACTCCTGTCCTCCTACACTACTGCTCTCCTTGCCCAGCACACTGGCCTCGGAAACTTTGATCCTCAGACCCTTCCACCTTCTACAAGAAGAGATGGAGCAGCAGCAAAGAAGTTAATGTTGCCTGGAAAAAAAAAAGATAAACATAGCCCGGCTGCAGAGAAAGCAACCTCCTGGCAATTTTACTGGGGAACTGTGCCACGAGCAGCGGGTGCTCTCTGGATTTATTCTGCCCTAGCATGCCCCACAGATATGTGGAGGTATTAGTGTGAGAAAATCTCCTGTTTGGGAAGCAGGATGCTAGTGAGAGGGGGTTTGATATGGAAAAGGGAGGAAGAGACCTCTTCTGCATTCTCCTCTTGTCACAGGTAAAGGGGAAGAGCTTTAACAAACGCAGAATTTAAGTGAACTCCCCCAAAGCAACAACATAAGAAAGACCTGACTGCCCACACAGGGGAAAAAAAAAAACAAAACAAAACACAAAAGGGTAGTGCAAGAGGTTAGAGCAGTTTTATGAGGGGTTTCCCTGAGTCAACACAGTTGAAAACACTGGGAAATATTAGCGGGAAAAGCTTGATCCAAAATCTGTCACCTGAAGACACTCATATACTCTCTAAGCTTACACCTGGGTGTGAACTTCAAAGCTTGGGCCTCTTTCTGTATAACATAGTGGACTGAATCAAACTTGACCCAAATACCTGCAACATCTGGAAATATGTTGATTCAGAGACGCATTTTACAGCTTTTGTCAGTCGCTGATTTATCAGAAGTTACTCCCCAGATTTCCTACTCCTCCTTTCACTTATTTATAAATACTGTTTGTTTTAAAGTACTTCTTTATTTCCAAGCACTTACTATTTTTCTTGTAAAAAGCATTTATAAGTATTTTCTTTCTTTTCTGGAAGTACTTTTCATCCATCCACCCATCCAACTCTGGTCTAAGTCAGAAGCTTTTAAGTATTTCCTCAAACAGGTAACTCTGGCTGGGATGGCAATGTCAGCATGGAGAAGTTTTTTCTGGCCCTCCTTATGTTCTTTTCTTCTCTTTTTGGAGAAAAGGATGTTCAGGTTGTAATGAAAAGACTGAAAAATACATTAATCTTTATTAAACCGGTAGAGCCAATTGACAGGGCTAGGACTGGCTGCTTCCTCCCCTCTCCCTTCATGCCCTTCCGCAGTTTCCTCTCCTCTTCTCTTTTCTGACACTTGTTTTTGTTTGGAAGTAGCATGCTCACTCCCGACAGACCGGGACAGGGGATGAGAGGGGAAATGTCTGGACTCATTTAGTCCAATTAAATGTTGGCATCACATTCAGTCTTTCCAAAAAGCACGTAGGAAACTTTAAAGGCCAGGCTGGCTGCTGCAAACTGATGCCTCCCCATTTACATTTCTTTGCATCAAGCCACAACCAGAGTAGGTATTAATTGTCATCAAGCGTGTCTGCCACAAACTCCCCTTTAATATCACTCACAAATGTTCTGCTAACACCTTTTGTCTTTCAGCAGATCACTTCCATAATCCCACGTCACGGATGAGTTTTGGCAGAGCTAAAGAGCAAACTGTGTTTGCTGCTGACAACTCCCCTCACTTTCCTTTTTCAGCTGCCGGCACACAAATTCTGTAGTGACACACGCCACTGCCCGATGTCATCTCAAACTCGCATCGCTCCTTCGAACAACGTGTTCACTAACAGGGTTTTACAGCAAACAAACAAATGCACGCCAGCCCTGCGTGTGTGGTCTGTACATCATCACGAGCCATCCAGTCTTCCGACAAGCCGCTGCTCCTACAGGAAAAGTTGTGGCACAAACCCAAGCAGCCTGAGTGCGACAGCAGCGCCTGCCTCCCTCCCGGTGCCCTGACACCCGCCGGTCCCACAGCGTCCGGGCAGCGATAAAACCTGGGCTCTGCTGCACAGGGGGTCACAACCCCAACAGAAGGCACTGGAAGTTTAACTTCTGGGTGAGACAGAAGCAGCTGAGGAGGCACAGGCACAGTTGGCTCTCTCCCACTGCTATTTCTTTTGTTTGTTTGTTTTAAACTACTAAATCTGGTTCTTCCCACTCCTGAGAAAAGTCCTTTAAAAATGAATGAGACTAGTCATATAAATGAATTAAGGGTCAGTTTACAGTGTTATTAAATTAAATGTTTTATATACAGTAACTGAAGAGTCCGGTAGAACTCATGAAACTAGATTCAGACCTCAGATGATTCCAGAGTGGCTGGAAGGGTTTTAAGGAACTAAACAGATGGAACTCCAAAAGCCTTGCTTTGCTCAGCATTCACTGCAACATCCAAACCGGCGACATACTTCCACATTGCTGCTACAGCTCTGCCCTCCGACACGGTCATATCCCTGATTCATCCAACTACATGTTAAGGACTAAGTGTACTGAGGCTGATTTGAGTATAAACTGCATGTCTGGAATCTGACCGCACAGATAGGCCCACGGTCACCACTTGCCAGCTGAACACTTGCTAAGTTGTACACGGACAGAACAGCAATCTGCTTGCGCTGTATTCACATTGCCAAGAGCAATTGCTCTTGCCTTGTTCTTAATAAAGGCTTGGTCCATCCAGTTTAAAATACGCTCTAAGGCGCGCTCATGCGCAGTAATCTCTGAGGACAGGAAAAATCTCCCATCAGCTTTCAGTTTTGGAGATGAAAGGGTGCTTACCACAGAGCACCGAGATAAACCACCTGTGCTACGCATTACACGTTTTGGTACCTGCACAATAGGGTGGCCCCCTGCAGATGCCTTCACAGCCCCTCGACTGCCTTCCGTCTCGTAATGAGCTCGGTGGTGGGATTTCGGCTGCACTTCAATACGCAGTTCATAAGGTCCTGAGTGAGATGGCAGCTGCCAATCAAGGGCAGGCAGGGACGGGCTATAATGGAAAGGAAAACATATTAAAAATTAACATTGAGTACACTATCACAAACCACAAGCATCCAGCACTATTACTTTAGAGACCGTGGTTCGCAGTTCATCCTTCACCATCTTACATTTAAAATTTCATCAGTATGGATAATGCCATGACATAAGTAATTCAGAAGGTAATGGTTATTTTATGAAGATTTATGGTTTGAGCATATCTGATGGCCCAGATGCGATCCCATTTGTAAACAAAATGGAAAAATGTTAAGACACAGCTTACAAATATTTTAATATATTGACTCTTGAACCAAAAGGAGAAAGGTAGGCAGAAAGACGCAGAGGAATTTAAGGAATAGGATTTCTGCTGTGGAAGTGAATGCCAAACCAGCTCTGGAGGAGTTCTGCATTTAATGAATCTAATGGATTTCAACAAATCTGCTCAGTTTACAGGGGGCGGAAAGAAGAAAAAAAAAAGCCACTTCCCAGCTTCCTTCCCAACACAAAACACGTCAGAGAGTCTCAAAGCGAAGCCGGTCTCTTTCTGCTTCATGCACTGCAAGGGAGCAAGCTCCGAAGTCAGAACTTGCTTACAAATCCTACTAATGACGACGCACAAGCCAGAAGATCCGGCTCGCTCTTCCGGCCCTGTATTGACTCTGCAATTAACCAAAATATTAAGGACTCATTACCATCACACAAGTTAGCAGGCCCGACAGCATGCGACGGTGGGGAAGTGTCATTCTTAGAAACCTACTTCTAGTGTAAAACCACACTTGAAAATAGTCAGCAGAGCTCAGCTGTAAGAAATGTCAAGTTGATGTTTTGGGGTAAAAAAAAAAAAAAAACAACCAAAAATCAAAACCAAAAACAAGCAAGCATTGTTGAAACAGTGTTAGGCGTGAGACAAAGTTATTGATCTTAAAATCGAAGCAAAAAGCTTCATGATGAAAACACTAATTTTATGTCTAGCGTATATTCTCTCCTTTGGAGAATTCTCCTCGCCAGATGTCCTTCAAAAGCCTTTACAAGTAGTTAAACGCCACAACCACAACATACTACCCTGTCCTCTTCCATCGCACGTTATTATCTCTCCCTTCAGCCTGGGGAAGACGACCAGCAAGCAGAAAATCACGGTCCTCGACCCTTTGGTTGTCACCACCGACTGGGGCTACCTGCCATGGTGAGAGGGCTCGTCCCGCTGCAGCCTGAAGATGAGGAAGCTGAAGGGCTAATCAGCTCTCGCCCCAGCCTGCGAGGAAGCTGCCTGCTGGGGATTTACCCGTTCCCCGCCTCGCTGCTATAGCCCTGGTGCAAGGACAGCCCGAGCAGCGTGAATCACAGCTGAAATGAGCTGTCTGGGAGAGAAAGGATGCAAAAGAGCTTCTGCACTGGGTGCGTATATTGCAAGCACATATTCACCTGGAGACTGAATGTTCCATTTTACTTTCCCTGTGATCCACACGCTACCCCAGAGTGCTTCTGGCTCCACAGGCATTGCTGCTATCACAACCCCCAAAGCATCCCTGCTGTCTCCCACTGCGGGCCAAAGACTTTAACCACTCGCACCAGGGTTTGGTTTTTTTCTTTACCTCTTTTTTTTTTTTTT
>VZTL01032436.1:33366-47132 GCA_013400535.1 Scopus umbretta
TTTTTTTCCTAAAGCACTTATCCAGCCCTTTATCACTGGCATATTTAATTCCTATCTGCTAGTGCACATGTGCATATACACTGATGGGACTTCAGGTGCTGCTAAGTTTCTCTACATGATCTTTCTTCACTGCTTATAAATTTGCCAATTTGAGCCATGCGATTTGAATGCCTATAGACACGCACTACAGGGGTCAGCTGGAGCCACTGAGTCCCAGCCCTGGGTGAGGACCAGGACCACCCTCACTCCCTGGGCAACCCCTGCTACCCCATCACAGCTTGCTGGCAAGTCGCAGGCTCCAAACTTCCAGTTACTCGGCCCTCCAACCCTCAGGACACAGGGCATCCTCAAAAATAACAGAGGGGCAGAGAAGAAAGTAGCTATACAGCTCCCAGCTCAGCCCAAATGGCAGCTCATCCAAGAGAAAGAAGTTGCCTCTGTGAGGGCTTCCAGCTCCCATGAACATCTGGATCCAGCGGCAGCCAACAGGGCACTCTCTGCAGAGGCAAGACCCTGCCAGGAACAAATCCTGAATTTGGCTACTGCTCCCCCAAGCACAGGCGCCCCAGCCTTGGCTAGAGGCAGGACGCGACATCTTCGGAGCTCCTGTGCAAGCCTTTCCCCCAGCACGGCCAGGGCCCACCTTGGGGGCAGGGAGAAGCTCTTCCGCTACTAGACACTCATACAAAGAGCAAAGAGGCAGCAAAAAATTACAGGCAATTGGCCATTGTATATAGCCACTATTCTTTGCCTAGCACATTAGGTACACATACTTTAGTCTGAAAAAGTCTCAAAAAAAAAAAAAAAAAATTCTGGATAAACCGTATTTGACTAATGATAAATGACAAAGAGCAGAGCAAAACAGCTGTGTCTCTCCTGGTGATGATCAGCACACATTTTTAAACAGATGTTTCTGGTTTTAAGTAAATTCTCGCTTGATGGATCTTTTTTTTTTTCTGAAGACACATCATCTATCAAATTAGAAATTTTTAACACTTAATTAAAAAGGACAACTCTGACCAGCAGCATGTAGCCCTCAAGTGAAGAGGGATTTTTTTTTTTTAAGATACATGGAAGCAAGTAATAGTTCCATAACTGACTACATCTCTTTAAAAAACAAAGGAAAAACCCACAAAAAAACATTTCAAATCAGCACCTGAAAATGTCAGTATAATTAAGTTGTAAATTCATGTTCTCAAATAAAGCCTGAAAATAAAAATACAGTTTGCTGTTAGCCTGAAATCTATCACTGAAATTCCAAAATACCACCTGCCCAATTATAAATTGACAATTAATGGCACTTTTCCTGATAAAGGAAGCAGAGTGATGCATTTAACAGTGTCACAGGCTGGGGCTGTCAGAGCTATTTCCTATGTTAGGTTATCTTCATCATGCACTTAATTTCCTGCAGCTAAACGTGGTTAAAGGAAAAAGTCACCAAGCAAATGGTGTAGTGGTAAAATCAAATCTGGTTGCTGCAAATGAACCTTATCAATTTGAAAAGGCCCAAACTACCTCATCTAGCCAGCCTCACGTGGAGGGGAGAAGAGCCGCTCCACAGGGGTCAAGAAGAGAAATAAAAGGTCTTCACGCAGTCTTCCTATCAAATATACATTGGTGTATTTCCCTCAGATCAAATTTTCCACCAACTGAAAACCTGTCCCATTCCTTTCTATGCGTCCTGCTGTAATGAGGGATGGTTGTTTCAAGGTGGGTTCACAAAATCTGGTGTTAGGCTATAAAAAACTTGCTCAATGTAACTCCGTCCTACATAAATCAGATTACAAAACAGATGAATAGTGATTTATTTTTCATACACCAGATACACAATATGATTAAATCAAAACCAGATTATCCAGTCTGGCCGACTTCTGCCTTTAGCAGAAAGATTTATCAAATTCAAAAAAAAAAAAAAANAAGAAAGAAAACAAGAAAGAAATTAAAAAAAAAAAAAAGGAAAAAAGATACTAAGCAGCAGCACACTGGAATACAGACAGGGAGGAAACAAAGCCAAAAATTTCTACTAAACTTCACAAGGGTGCTTGTGCCCCTTTTATGCATATGACTGCTATGCATTTGGGAATTAAATTACCATTATACTTTCTAAGCCACGAGATGCCCAAAGGCCACTTGAAAAAGAGATTTGCGAATGTTTTTGTCCTTAACTAGGCTGCTGTGCAAAAGGTGTCAGAACAACTGCCGGTCTCTCACAGTGACTAACCCTGCTCGTTGGCCAAGTACCACAGCACGGAGTCATCTACCCCAGATAGCTGCCCGACAGCAGGCATCAGCCACTGCCTGGAAGAGCAGGACGGTAAGTGCGTTTTAGCGCCTGAAGTAAAAGCAAGTGACTTAGAAGGAATGTGGCTGAGGCTGGGTGCCCTGCACTAAACTTATTTTTTCTAACAGGGAGCGTTCCTCTAGAAGCAAAAACATAACTTGAAAAACCACAGGGCTGCTGAAACTTTTACCAGGCTGCTGGCTTGCCCCTGCTCCAACTGTGCACCAAATGCAAATATGGCTATAATTTATTATTTATTACCTGTGCCTCACATCGAAGCAGGTGCCTGTTAAAAGATCCTTGTGTGTGTTTTTTTTAAGAGTAAGAAAATGACGATGATGCCTCCATGTCCACCACTTGGTTGCGGTCAGAAAAATATACCTGCTTTCTATTTCACCTATGAGTTAACGTGGGTAGATTTTTCTCTCTTTTTCTTTTTTTTTTAATTTCCTGTCTGACAATTGAGCAATCTGGCTGTGAGCTGTTAAAATAGACGCTGTGTCCCACCCCAGACTTGGCTGAATTTTGCTGGCATGCAGAGCAAGTAGCTCCTCCGTGGAGTGCATGCGGCAAACTGGAATTCCTCACGCTGAAGTCTAAAAACGCGAGTCGTCGTCATACTCCCAGATAATACTTAACACTACTGTCCTGAAATTTCACATTCGGAGATTGATTTGCATGGGAAATTTTGCATTTGTTGGCTTAGAGAAAGAACAAGAAACTATTGCCATGGGAATGGAGATAACAAGTGGCTGGCATCGCATCTCTGCTCCTTCTGAATTTAGAATCACACGGTGCTAATACGAGCTGGTGAAGGAAGGCTGGTGAAGGAAGATGCTTGCAGGGGCATTTGAATGAACTGAAAAACACGCAGGAGAAAGCATGGGGAAGATTAAATCAAACAAACAAACAAACACAAAAATCAGTTTACTGAGACAGGCTTCCAAGCAGTCTTCAGCCTTACGCTGCAGCAACCTAATGTAATCAAAAGCCGCCACTACGTGGTGGCAAACCAAACTTATTGAAGCATCTAAGTATCCCCATCCAGCATGAATACAGCAGGAGAGAGAAAGAGGTTAGAGGCATTGCGGGCTCTTCCCCGTCCACTCCGCCCGCCCCCCAATTACCACTAATGAGTCCCAGGAGATGGTCACCGACAGATAGCCACAAGTCCTCATTTCAGCGGTTCTTGCCTAGACAGCCCTGCCTTCACTTTGTCTGAGGAACTTCCTCTTGCTCGCCATAAACACAGAAGTTGGCCATGAACGCACAGGTCAGCAAATCCGGTGCTGCTGCACTGGTGACTACCTCATCTTAAGATAGCTGGTGCCCTTTTCCACCTTCAGACAACCCAAATTTCTTGGGGAACTCAAGTTCTCCCAAGTAAGGTTGTCCTCTACCTCCTGATCTGGACCAAAACATATATTTAAAAAAAAAAAAGGCAAAGCATCACGGCCATCTGAAAGGCCCACAAGTCATAAAAACAGAAAGAAGGAAAAAATATGCCACTTTTTAAAAATCATGATTTTTAAGGAAATCATATGGTTTGGGGCCTCAGTGAACGATTTTTGCATGCGTGAGTTTGATGCTGTCACAGTCACAAAACTAGAACCCAAAAAACCCACAAAAAATAAACAAGCCCATTGATACAGACTTTTGGCTTTTACCAAACGTGTTTTTGCAACTGGTAGACAGGCATCCAGTCATGCATCCTCTGGGTGCAGAGCCTACAGCCTCCGTATGTAAAACTACATGAACCCGTGTCTGTGAGGTCAGGAACATACATGTATATTTTTGAGGCTGAAAAAGAGACTGCAGTTGAAGAAAATGTGGCTTTCAACGGTTAAAAAAATAAACTGTACAAGAGGGAGCTTTTATAAGCCACCTGGAACTGGGTGTCTATTCCTGGAAGCTGCTTTTGGTGTGGTAGACCTCATACGTGCCATACGCCCAACCAACAAACCCAACCACTTCTCTTCCCCTTCCCCCCAAAAAACACTACATTTAGTGAAAACTCAAGTGTTAAAGGCCAACAAACTTCTTGGATTAAACCAATGACACTTGAAATAACTACAATGCATTACGTTTCAACAAGTAAGAAACTGTCTCTAGGAAATTTCAGGTTGTATTTAGTCAAATACAGCGGCTAAAGAGGAAGTAATAAAAAATGAGTAAGATACTCAGAAATCCCGCACTTTCATGAGTGCCTATGCTTTTTGTTGTAATATAAGATGACTTAGGACACGCTGATGAGCGGGTGAAAAATAAAAATGGGATTTTAGTTCTGGAAATAGCCTCTAACCCTGCTCCCATACCCACAGGCAGAAGTCCAGTCCTGTACTTCCATTTTGGCTTTGACATTTTTGCCCACAAGAGTTCTGCATTACACAGCATGAGATGTGATGGAGACATGTCACAGAAAGGAACACAACTGAGACAGCAAGGGCTTGAGAAACACAGAGCGTCACCAGAAACACAGAGCATCACCTGCTCATACATTAACTGCCTGGTGGCGTGCTTCTTTTTAAACTATTTGCTACATGAACTACAAAAGAGGGACTACAGACAGAAACTTCTTGCAATTGAGTAGAGACAGCACAGCGCATAAATACTGAAACAAAAAAAAGACCTCGGAGCTAAAAGCTAAGGCAGAATTTCACAAAGACTATCTCTTGACTCTCTGTGTAATGATTTACCTCCAGCAGTTTTTGAAGCAGACTGGTACATCTAGGTAACCCACTGTGGTCTGGAAAAGGTATGACTCCCATTGCTATCTCAGGGTTTGTTCCAAAGCTTCCCCTGAAAATCTCTGCTTGGTCTCTAAATATTTTCTACACCCAAAGATTTGACGCGAGGCCCTGGGCTGCAACCGAAGCGCCGCAGAAGAAATCCCCAGCAGACCTGGCTTACCCTGTGCGGCTTCAGCCTCGGCTGCAGGGTCGGGCTCTGCCCTCCCACCCGTTCGTGCAATCCTCAGTACCTGCATGCTGAGTCCCACGCAGGAGCAGAGTCACACATTCATAGCCCTCAAGGGGGATGCACGAGCCCAAACCTGCTCCGAAAAGCCCACAGCCTGGGGAGCAGGCTGAGCCTCCGAGCTCACAGTCCGTGTAAGCAACCAAGAGAAGCATGAGGCACAGAAATACTGTGTTTCTGTTAAGGCAGGCATTATTATATCCTTATTATATACTCTTAACATTCCCTTGCTTCAGGGCTTGAAGAGCCTAAAGCGGATGGAGCTTTAATTATGGCAAATGAAAAACATCATCAATTTTAGAAACAATACAAAAAAGCAGTTTCTCTTTTAGACTGATGCCCACTATAAAACCACGGGAAGGGAGACAGCACCCGGCTGACGGTCTGCCTGAGCCTGCTCCCTCCTGCCCCCGAAGAGATGGGAATGCAAGAGAGGGAGGGAAAGGCGTCAGTGATTTTCCAAGGCACGCTGGCTTTTGATGAAAATTGTACCGCGTATTCAGGAAGAGACAGAGGAGGTAATCAAATCTGGTTATCTCGAAATCATTATGACCGGGTAGATTTTGGAGCCCGAGTTGTTTGTTGGAACCCACCCCTTCAGCCCTCACGTTTGAAATAGAACAGATGTGTAACATAACAGGAAAAAAAATCCAGCTCTGTTGTGACAAATTCTTAACAAATTTTTTTGGAAAGATTTAAAATAACATAGTTTCTGTTGCGTAGGCTGTGATCCTGTTGACGTCCGTGCTCAGTTGCCCGACACTTTCATATACATAAATGAGAGGTATTTTTGGTGGAAGGAAGCACGGTCAGCGTACCTGATTGGTAAAATAACTTAAAATCACATTTCGACAGTAACTTCCAACTGCCCTAGAGCACGAGTTAATGAGATCACATGGAAACATATTGCGAACCAGGAAACATATTTTATACAAGACCAAAACAGTGGAAAAAAATGTTAAATACACAGCGTAGTGGGGCTCCGTTTGTATGCTTCACCTTTCTTGTTTGTGTTAGCGCACAGGCATGCCGGGTGCCTCCTGATGGACTGCAGCAAAGCGCCTACGGGCCGCTTGCTGCAACGGAAAGATAAAAGCCTGTTTGGTCAAACTGTCCTATTATTGCCCTTGAAGCCTGTGGCAAAAAGCAGCCCCCCGTAGCAAAAGCCCATGATCGGCCTCCCTGATGAACGTGGGCTACTTGGCACTTCAGTGAGAGAACATAAAAGGCTTTTTTTAAGTACACAGGAAGGCTCTGAAGTGTTTGCCTGGTGTTAAAAGTCTCTATCCCGGCTCCGAAAGGCAGCGAGTGCCTACCTCTGGATGGCTTGGCCAGACCCAAAGGGGTTGCTGCACTTCCCAGCACTGAATTGAGCCAAGATCCTGCAAGGAGCTTGGGCAACACAGACAGGAGAAGGAGGAGAACGATGAGGAAAGGGACCACAGCACTACGTACGTGCTATAACACAAAGGGCCATAGACCACTCAATCTCAGTTTTGGGAGACGGCACGTGGCAGAGAGAGCACAGCTGGAGAAAAGTTAGACTGGAAAGGCTGAGAGCCAGGGAATGTATCGCTAATTAAAACATTTCAGCTATGTGCCCACTTCGTTCATTTTGAGAAAGACAGCTTTGCTGTCAAAAGCAAGAAGCCAGGCGGGCTTAGGGACAAAGAGGAGAGGGGCTGGCCATCACAACCAGAGACTGGGAACGGCCTGTGAACTTTTGGAAATCCAAACTCTTTTCCTGCACCTCATGCATATACAGCCTTCAGAGGACTTCAAAACTAAAAACCATAACTGAGACCAAAAGAGAAAGCAATGGACGTAACTCAAATTCTGGCTATTCTGTGGTGCTTGCTACGTGGAGCCCTCATGTGATAAATAAATGTGACCCATATGTTGAGTATTATCAGCTGACAAATAAGGTTTTCTTCTTTAAACATAAAAATGGTGCGGAAGGGAGAAAAAGAAAATCAGTGTCCAACACAGATAGGAAAAGAAGATTGATGAGCAACTTTCAGATGAAGTGAAGTAAAAGTGGAAATAACACAGAAAAGAGCCATATTCCTATTCTGTTTGTATTCCCTGTCCATAAAGCGTAAATGTACATGGCTCTGTAACAGCCACAGTAATGAGACCATCTTCTTGTCCTGCAATAACAACATACTAAGACACGATAAACTATTTAAGTAAAGCCACAGGTTTGATGGCACCAAATTGTCCTGCTGCCTGACAAGCTTCTGAATACCCCATTTCCAGACTGCCCAGGCTGGGGCTCGTCCCCTGGGAAGCAGATAACCAGACACAACCCACACAAGACCAGCTCCTAGAACAGCCTCTTTAACCCTTCAAGGCTTTACTCGTGGTCATGCCACACCAACAACAGAGGCAGCATCACAAGATACAGCTAAGTGGAATGAGTGGATGGGCAGATTTGGCAGGAAGCAGAAACAGGAAGGGGAAGGAGGAAAAAAACAACAACCGTGCCATAAAGATATTATCAGGATTGCCCTCGAAGTCGGGGTTCCTTACCTCATGTAGGATGTCGGAGACAGAGACTTTGGTTTGGCCCACTGGTAGGGATGCTGTGGCACGGACAGGTACTGCTCGCAGAAGTTTCCTTTCCTGATGTGCTGAAAGCTGGAGAAGTCTTCCGGTGACAAATCGGCAGTTGGCGATATGGTCCCATGATCCTCGCCAGCTGGTTCAGTTTTGAGAGTCATGGATGGGGTGTGGTCGATGGCGGTCTTCCTCGACTTGATGGGAATCCCATCGTTCATATCTATGGTGCTGTCGGTGGTGAGGGCGTTGATGGCAGCAACGATGGCGGAGCTGGTGTACTGGTTGGTGTTACCCAGCCACGTCTCATCCGTGACACTCACCCGCGGCGAGTTTTGCGGAGAAGGCGTGGGGGAGTGGTGCGGGGAGTAGGAGGTCTGCCGGCCGTTGAGGCTGTACTTTCTCTTGTTGCAGGGAGACGGAGGCCTGGAGTTGCGAGCCCCAAGCCAGTTCTCCTCTGTGATGCTCGTCCTGGGAGATGTCGACGGAGAGTGCCTTGGGGAACTAAGCAAAGTGCAGGCCACCATGCTGCGCTGGTAGCCCTCCTCTGTGTCGGTGGTCTTCGGAGAGACACACGGGGACTGCCATGGAGAGGTTTGGGGTGAAGTGTACGGATACGAGTAGTTGGACTCGTAGGAAGACGCTTCGGAGTTGCAGCTTCTGGAAGACAAGCTACTCGCTGGACTCAGGCAGGACGGGTCTCTGTATGCCTCGATGTTTGGTAAGTTCAAAGTGGCAGTGGAAGGCGACCGCTTGGCATTTGGGATGGCCTCTTCAACCTCATCGTGGAAAAACTGGTTGTTGTTATGATGAAGTCCCATGTAAGAAGTGATCTCAATTCTCGGGCTCTCCAGCGCTGGAGCTCCATTAGGTCTGATGTTCGGTGGCAGGTAGTACTCGGAGGCCCCGCTGTCTATGTGTCCTCCATATCCAGAAGGATGGTTTGTTGATGGGACAACTGAAATGACGGGATTTGATGTCTGAAGACCATGACATGGAGTTGACAATGAGGAATGTGCCACATTTAGAGGCAAGCCAGCATTTACGTTTGAAGATGTATAATTATAGTGTTCTGGAAAAAACAAACCAACAAAAAAGAATGATATGAGGTGCTGCACAAATATACTCACTTAGTAACATACCCAGCTGGAGTGGAGGGACATGGCACAACACACAGAAGCACAGCTCTCCTTAACAACCTGGCCCACAGGCGTGCCACACTAGAGGAGAAGCTGCAGATTAGCATCCTTAAAAATGCCACTAATTGAACAGCACAAGACAAGCTATCTTGGGACGGAGTTGTACACGGACTAAGTTTGTCTCGAGGACACTCTTCTTATGTGAACCTTCAGAGCAAAAAATCGAGTCTTCATACAATGTTGCTTCAGCATTCAGAGACTGCAGTGCTGCTCAGGAGATGTGCTTTTATGTAAGTGAGCCTAATTCCCTCCCTGAAAAGTTGGAATGCACAAAAAACACAGGACAAAAAAACAAAAGTGGAGGCAGACTAAAGCAAAGAACATGATCAACTGCATTCTGTTAAAAAAATTACACACAACCAAAATTTCCATTACAGCAAGTTTCCAACTGGTTCCAGTTAACTAGGATTTTGGAACAAGACAGATCTATTGACCCGCTCTGGTTTCTGGGACCACTTATCCTCCAGCCTAACTGGCAAAAGCCAGGTGAAGGGTAAACATGGATGTCTCACTACTCTGCAACAGCTAAAATTCCACTGAAATTGCTGGTTATTGTGTGTGCCGTGTTGAGCACTGCCAGCAGCGCACTCTTGGCCAACGGTCTAACCATTTAACAGCTCCAGGTGTATAAAAGCAATAGCAGAGTTGCACAGTTGCTGTGGAAAACCTGGAAGGTGACAGATCACATCACAGACTTGTGCCAACAGGCTCCCTGACCCAGCACAAGGGAACAGCCTGCCTTTCATGTGCCTCCATCCTTGCTGCACTACAGGGACCAGCATCTCAAAGCTAGTCCACAGGAGATCATCCTTGCCTCACCTCGCTGTTGGCCTGCTGAAGGGAGTCCTTCAGCTCTGTTCCCCCATCCAGGGGCTGCATGTGCCTCTCTTTGCCACCGGAGACACCGGTGGGCGCGAGGGCACCGTGCCCCTGGTGCCCCTGGTGCTCTGAGCAGTGGGCAGTGGTGGGATTGGAGTCATGCACCCCGTGCATTCTGATATAAGGAGGCTCTGTGCTACCAGCACACATGGGCCAGAGCCCCTAACGCCAGTACCTCTTGCCTTACTGGGAAAAGACAGCAAGCCTTACTGGGAAAAGACAGCAAAACCTTTCTGTCGGGCGCAACAGGCGCTGAACTTTGAGTCTGGGTAATGCTGTCCTGCTGGTTCCTCTCAGCAGGTGGGAAATGCACCCAGCTGCAGCCCCAAGCTGTGCTTGCAGCCCATCAGTCTTCCCTGAGGTTTATTATGGCAGCGGCACTTTCCTGAAGGACAGAGGGAAACTCTGTGTCACCCCTGGCTACAGCCATGCTTGTCCCCTTCCCTCCCAGGAGGCAAGCTACCTTGGCGGTCACCCGTACCCACCTCCCCTAGGGAGGTATGGAAAAGCTGTGTTAATTACTACAGCTGTTGCTCCCAACACGACCTGCTCCCCGGGAGCGCTGCAAATGCAAACGAGCCTCTGAGCTGGCAACCAGCGCAGCCAGCTATTCTCTTTCTTTTGTTTATCAGCTCAGCCCTCTCTGGTGTCATCCTCCGGCAATCCCGCGCTCGCTCCCCCTTTCTCGCTGGCAACGACTCCAAGCCAAACAGTACTTAGGAAAAATTAACGTGCTGTCGCAGTTTCATAGCAGCTCTGTGATGTTGCAGCTGATGTATGTCACGTCAGGTAACGGTCAGGAACGATGAGCCACACCACCTTTTGAACTCACTCTCTAGTCTGCCTTCAGAGACTAGCCATTTACTGAGGAAAGGTCATTTAATTTCTACAAATAAAAATTAAATTGCTACAAATAAAACTGGATTATTCAAAACGCTCCGCAGCTTCACATTCTATTCAAACAACAAGGCGAGCAGGAACTAGGGAGAAAGAGGCGCTACTTTGACAAGGATAATCCAGCTGCAGTGGTCACAGCGAGGTGCAGATCTGCCTGGGGGATCAGAGTCCCCTCCTTGCAAACTTAGTCCCCTTTTGTTGCTGCCCTGCCACATGGCCGCAATGCTCAGCGTCACCGCAACCACCACCACTTCCCTCTCGCTCTTCATGGAAGAAAACCCCCCAGAGTGGTACAACAGCAGTAAGACCTTCTCCATTTCAGAAGTTAGCTCAGAGAAAGGGTCTAAGCAGCGCCTTCAAGGCAGCTTCAACCCCTTCACTGCTTCCTCCAGCTCCAGAGGAAGGTGATGTCCCTGACACCGCACTGCTGCCGGGACACTGGCTCAGCTCTTCTTCTACGTACACCCCATGGGCCCTTCCACAGCCTCCCGGCCCGGCGTGTAGACGGATGACGCTGGTGACATGGCACAGCTGGATGCCGCCTCCAGCCGGTCCCGACCGCGCAGCTGGATGCCCTGGGCAGGGGACCGCGGATTCTGCGCCCGCCAGGTGGGCTTTGCAGACAGGGTGCAACAGCAGCATCTCCTGATTGCAGAATCAGTGCCTTTAGATCTTTTATTAAAAATAAATAGGTAAACGAACAAAATAGCGGGGATAATTATTACCTGCGTGTAAAAAAAAGTACTGTGAACCCAGGAGTTCTGTTAAAATCTAATGCATGACTAGGGTGAAATTCAAACACTGAAGTCTGCTGGAGATCTGCAGCCCAGGCCCAACAGGCAATATAAAGACTCAGACCAAACTCTGGAATCCAGTTTAAAAAAAAAAAAAAAGAAATTAAAAGACAGCCTCAAGTGCTCCAAACAGCAAGTTCCCCTAATGCACACGGTAAGGACTAACCTCCTTTAAAACTACTATGCATATTTTTAAAAAGTCCACTCTTAAAGGGCCAAGAAAAATAATGTCTTACAACTTCTCACACAATAGTACTCAAAACTGAAAGAAGCAAGATCCAAAGCCTTCCAAATACCTTTAGGTATCTTAAATTTTCAGGCAGCATGTAGAAAGTATGCCCCCCAACTATAAAAGCCCCAAAGCCAGAACTAGGAACAGGACCGAGTCCTTGGTTTGTGAGCTAAAAACCACCAGCTACAATTTCTCAAAAAGCACATTCTTCTCCACAACTTCCGTATTTACAAAATTCATCAAATGCACATACACAGTCAGCATTTGTAACATGCCAAAGTTTTTCCTCACCGGGGTGAATTAGACACGTAGAAATAAAATGCCAGTCTTGAGGGAGGGGAGATCAAGGTGGCTACAAAGGCATGGAACGGCATCGCATAATGCAGCTGTGTAGGGTACTTTGACAGTGTGCTGATAGGGACGAAAGGAAGGTAACCCTTTAACACGGAGTCACTGTCATGACCGTGATCGACAGAGGCCCCCAGGACCAATGCACTTACTACCAAGATACTTTCAATAATGCATTTTGGTATCTTGAGCCAAACCCCAGTATCAGATAGACCAGTGCAGGTCTGCAACAGTTCTGTTCCAACAAATCCACACTTCCATTCGGTATAACTACGACAAGAAATTGGAATCCTAGAGTTGTGAGCACATCTTTACATACCACATTTCACTTTGTGACAACATTAAAAAAATCAGATTTTTATTTTCTGTAGTTACTTTCACAGAGCAAAGGTTTTACTCCTTTCTATCATTAATGGGCTGATCCTGCAAGGCACTGGGCAACATCAGTTTTTATTTACATTCTTTAAAGAAGAATGCTGAACACCTGCAGCTCAGAGGGGAAGCTTCAGAGAAGGCGAGAGCTATTTTACATTTCTAAAGATGAAGCTACGTCTAGGTCCGTGTTTAAATTCATGCTTTCAAAATTGCCTAATGGAGTGAGGTACTTTTTTCACTAGGACTTTGACACTTAATTTGCTTAGGCCCCGCCACTTTCCTAATTACTAGGACACTCATCTGAGAAGCCTGGTGTGAAACTTTTAAAACTGCATTTTTTCTAAAAACTGAGACGCTCCTAACAACTATTAGGACACTGACAAATGTGCGGGAGAGCTGGGCAACCGGGGAGCATTGGGAAGGGGAGCACTATGCCTTCACCTGCATCCTGGCAGGCTGCAATATGCCGGCAAGGATGCGGGAACCTGCTGCAATTTAAAGGCAAAAGACGAAGCACGGCCACAGAGACAGCCTTACTCCGAGGCTGTGTTAAATCACCTACTTGTATGAGAGGTTCTTATGGTGACCTGCTCCCACCGAGGCCGTAGCAGTCAGCCTCCTACCAGGAAACGACAACTTTCTCTCTCGTTTCCAGACTTGATCGCCTCATTTCCACCTCCAGTATTGTTACAAGTCATCAAAAAACCAGACGGCCGGACCGAGACAGTAGGGTTGGGAACGGTGTGACCCGCGATAAACTCAGGCCCGTTATTTTTATTTACGGATGACCTTCAATCTAAACCCTGAGCCTAACGAGCTCCAGCTCCACGGGGTGGAAAAGGAGGGGGACAGAAGCGCTGTTTGAACTGGCCCATCGCTCTAATGGGCAGGACCCAGATCCCCGCTCCCACCCCCGGGGGCTCCGGGGGCGCCGAGGGCTGTGCGCGGGGGTCGCCCCCCGCCAGCGCCCCGCAGCCTGCGAGGACAGCCCGGTCGGTCCCAGCCTGCTGGCAGATGGGGGCAGCCCTGCGAGCAGGCAAGGCGGGGCTGTCAGGAAGCTCAAACAAGCCCGAAGTTTCAAAAATGAGGCAGCGGCTGCCTCCCGAGGCGTCTCCCCTTGCAGGCTCGTCCAGGTGCTGCAAGGGCGCCGGGAGGGAGAGCGCCGGGCGCCGGGGCGGGATGTCCCGCCCGGCCGCCGCGGCCCCGCTCGCCGCTTCCCGGCGCGG
>VZTL01032444.1:0-13879 GCA_013400535.1 Scopus umbretta
AGACATAGGTAGTTCCAGATTTGGCAGATGTTGGATAGTCAGTTCCCTGGCATCTTTTTCTGAAGACATTACTGTGATACTTGCACCATGAATTTTTATACCCTGCCAGAATTCTTTTCCCAAGATTAACTTGTATATTATGCTCATTAAAGTTTGTAATAGCTCCCTCAAAAGGTCCCATAGCTAAACCAATATCCTTCTCCTGTTGCCCTTGACTTTAGTGGAAAATCTCCCTTTGGCTGTTTTGTCATACAGAATTGAGCTAAAATAACTTAAACACTAATTTCAATTGGTAATCAAAGATATTAGTTCCCAGATAAATTCATAGTAAGACATATTAGCAACTGTCTTTAATAATCACATTCCATTACCAAGGGAGTTTCAGATAATAGAAAGTTTAGTTTCCTTCAATTTGTGTCTAGTTGCGTGACACATTAGTACAACTGATGTTTTAGCAGCTTGTCACTAGGGTAATGAATTCAAAAATTAAACTTGCTTCTTTTAATGAAATTTTCTAAACATTATTTTTAGCATATTCTTTCTTCCCTGTCCTATTTCTTCTGTGTTTATCAGTGGACACCTGTCAGGTGAGGTATCCTAAAGATGAGAGTTCTCCTGCAATTCGCTTTGTCATGTCTGCACAATATGTTCAGCCCCTGGTCAAGTCTGTTGATATGAAGAGGAAGGTTTCAGCTGAATAAGAATCAGCAAATGTTAGATCACTCTGTCGAGGTTCTGACCATACATATATGTCCTGCTCTTCAAATAAGTTAATGCATGGCTGGCATTAAACACAGAAACCCGCTGCTTATAGCTGCAGACTACCATAGAAATGGCCCATGCGCGTAAGTGGACATTGCCTGGTTGCCTGCACAATCAAGCCATCCCTTTTGTGCCTTGTCTGCCTCCTCTTCCTCTGCACTGATGGGTCAGAAAAAGAGGGGTGAAGCACATACAACAGCGTGCTGCTATTGAACAAGACAACAGTCCGCTGGGTATGGTCCGTAAGAGCTGGGGCTGAGGAGGCAAGGAAGAGGTAATAGGTTCTCAGCACTAGGCTGTGAGCTTAGGCACAATGCAACTCTACAGCTTCATTGTCACATCTCCTTCTGATCTCAGGAAGGGAACAAAGGCTCCCTCATTCCTGGGAAGCAGATGGAAACTGAGATCTTCCTTGGAAATTTATTTTGTTCTGGGATGGCAACATTCAACTGAGATGTTGTCAGATGACTCTGGTATCTGTATATCCATGTCTGTGTCTACGTATCTATGCATATCCATACCTATATCTATCTGTATGCATATTGATACACATAAAGATCCTTAGGTGTCTTAAACAGTTTGCTTTAACTGTAGCCTTTTTAAAAGGGAGCAACACACCGCGCACTATCTTTGCTGAAATTGTATTTCTCATTTGGCATTTAGCTTCATGTATTTGCACAGAGTTTCTGCCCCAGGCAACATATTGTTTAGTCTCAGAGTGAAAACAGTCCTATTCGGGCCCTGTCTAAGCTGGCCAACGTGTGCCTTTCTGCTAGGTTTTTTTTTTCATGGAATAACTTTTTTGTTTTAAATTATGGTTCTTCTCATTGTTTTTTTAAAACCCTGTTGTTCTTTAAATTCTTAACAGCCCAAATATAATGGTCTCTTACCCATCGTCTCCTCTCAGTCATTGTTTGTCTTGGATCAGGCATGAAGTTTTCCAAAAAAACCCCACAGTCTGATGCTGAAGGAAAAGTTGTCCAACTGTCCGAGAGACAAAGCAAGTTCATCTCTTGCAATATAAGTAGGAAAAAGTTGTGGGTTTTTTCAGTAGTTCAAGGACTTCAGCTGCTACCTTGGGGCCCCGTCATCATTTACATGCAGTAAACATAAGTTCCAGTTGCTTCTTTGCCTATAACTTTTGCCTCTCACAGGGAATGCCAGCTTATTTCCTACCTTAGCAGGCAGCTTTGCTATTTATTTTTGGAATAATGGAATGGGGGCAGCATCTCTCACAGCTGTCATAATTGATTTTTCTTCCATCACCAAACAATCATTCATTAGCACTAAATAATAGCATTCCAGATGATCCATTACTATTTCTGTCATTTTGAAAAATAGCTGACATACCGTTGGTCCAGTTGGGCTTGCCCACCAACCACATTGCAGAGTTTGCTGATAAAACATTTGATTTCATTGATCGAGCTCAGTACAACTTTAACAAGGTCCTGGCTGGTCACTCTCGGTAGGTCTTATCATGCCATAACATTAAAATACCATTTTTCTTCATTTATTTGTTCATTGTTGACCATGTTGACACCTTATCTCCACCTCAAATGCTGCAAACTCTTGAGACTCAGAACCGAAAGAGTTGGGTTAGACACATTTGGCAGTTCATTTCCAAATATAACAGAATTCTGATTTTCAGGCACATTTCAAGAAGGCTTTTGTATAAAGTAAACTGAGTTGGTTAGATACAGTGTAAATAAACTGATATTAATCTGAAATTATTTTTGTAAATTAACTGTTTCTGAAAGAAACTGGACAACAGAACTGCAAATATAGCCTAGCTCCGTAGGTCCACAAACAATTTCATTTGCTAGAAGTCAGCAAACATTTGAATAATTAGAACAATGTTCTTCTGGGAAACTGATCTCAGTAAAACACACACCCACAAACACATTCAGATCTGGCTAATTTTAGTCCAGGTTGGTTCAACAGCCTATTTTACTACACACTGACCCGAGTGCTTGTGCTCTCATGAAGGAAAAAACAAATACAGGGGTAAAAAGGACCACCAGAGCCAAGAGGAAAGCCAAACTAACCCCATTCCCAACACCAGAAGTGGCTGATAACAGCTCATAGCTGTCATGGAGGTTTGGTGTAAGCATGCGTGTCTTTTTTTAATTATTTGGACTTGGGACTGAGTCTTATTCCCTGTGTAATAATTGGTCAATGATGAGTCCTTGATTTCTAGCGGGCATGTTAGCTCCACTACTCGATGGAGACCCTGCCTTAACAACAGCTCTTGTTCCATGTACTGCTGACACAGTACTCTTTCTTGAGAAACAGCAACCATCTCACAACAGGTAATTTCAATATCTGTATCTGAGAAGAACAACTCAGCTGAGACATGTAACAGCAGTGGGATTTGGGTATTTAACTTTGCTGATTTTCGGAGTTTAATGTAAATCCTTTAATCAATGACAATTGTGCCTATTTGTCTGTTTTAAGACATTTGTCGGGATGCACCTTCCTTATAGTAGAGCTCTAGCCCTTACTAGCTTTGATAAAAAAACAAACAAACAAAAAAAACCCTGTTGCAGTTACTTCATATTTTTTAGCATTTGCTTTTGGGGTCATTCCTATAAGCTCAAATATGCAGAAAAAGGCAAACTTAGTGAATGAGAAGTTTGAACTGGCTTCAGTGGAAGTTTAATTCTCCAGGAAGAAGAATGAAAATTAGTGAATTATAGTTGAAGCAGATTTTGTTGTTGGTTTCATTTTTAAAGTTTTTTTTTAACTGAATTACTTTGGAGATAGCTATGAAGAAACTGGAATGAGAGTTAGCTCAATATGAATCCCTTAAACCCATGGGAGCCATACAGATTTATTCCCATACATTTTTTTGAAGTTGTATTCTTTCAGTAGTTTTTCACTCTAACAATTTTATAGTTTCAAAAATACTTATGTGAAATAATATGACATTTTTAACATGGATGGTTACATGAGTTTACATAACATTTTCTGTAAGAAACTATTCAAATAATTATCTTTGTTAATAACTGTAGTTACTAAAGAATAGCTATGGAATGATAATAAATCTGGTGTTGCTACAAACACAAGAACTCCAGCAATCGTCAGCACAGGCAATAGGACTACAACTCCAGTCCTGTATCATGTCAGGTGATCACATCATTCAGTCATAACCCAATTATCTGCATTGTGAAGCCTTTTGCAAAGTTGATTAAGTTTGCTTTTCTCCTCTTATACTATTGGAAAGCTCTCCCAGAATTTTGTTGCCTTGATAGGCTGAAGCCACCTTCTAATTTCTGTCATAAATTTACTCAGACTTTTTATATCCCTCTGCCTTCTGTGCCAAATCTTCTTGTTCTTTAAGGGAAATAGTTATTTTAGACCTCTGGTGTTTATTCCCTTGACACATTTGTATATACGACAAAGCATCATGTCCTCTCAGAAGCTTCTGTTTCATGCTCTTTGTTCCATCTCAGAGTTCTCCCTCAATGTTGTATTCTCTACTTTGTTTTCGATCCAAAATCATAACCTTGATATTTATACTGTTAAATTCCACCCCATTTCACTTATTCCAGGCTTTACAATTCAGTTCATCTTGCATGATGTTCCCCTTTCTCTGTACTGATAATGCCTTCCCACTTTGCATCATTTGTGATTATGACTAACAAACTACTTTAGGTCATGCCATAATTACAAATATTGAAATAGGTTCTTTCCAGATTGGTCCTTGAGGTATTCCTGTAAGTTCTTTCCAACCCAGTAGCTTCCATTTTCCCTTCTCTTTAATTCCTTCTCCATCTTTTAATATTTCTGTTAATCCCTTTTTTGCCATTTTAATTAATTTTCTGTTTGGCAGTCTTTCAGATGCTGTCATAAATTCTAGGCAGATGAAATATTACTTATATCCTTTAACCTAAAAAAATTAGTAAAGCATTGTATCCAGGAAAGCTACAAGGCCAGCCTGGCTTAATAGACCTTTAGTAAATCCAAATATATCTGACTGAAATGTTATAGCATTTTCAAAGGAAACAAATGGCCTGAAACAGGGCTGCTTATGAGTATTCATTTTTGGATGCCATCAGATAAAGTGGCATATTTTGTAAATCTGTGTTAAATTTTGTAATCTCTCCTGAAAGAGTTGATGAAAGTACAGTAAAAGCAATCTTCTTAGACCATTTTACATTAGAGATATTGAATTTCTGTGTCAACTTTAATTTGCTTCCTCTTTCATATCTTTACCATATATACTAAGCATTCATTAGCTCTCCCAGATAACTATTATAACATTGTTTGTTAAGCAAATTTAATTTACTAGATCTTACTCAATTAACTTAGATAAAGTTCTTAGCTTTATATAGGAGGAGTCAGTCCATTTATTGAAATTAGTCTTTTTCCTCTTTCTTTTTTTTTCATACATGTTGGAATATCTTCTTGAAAGGGTCAGAGACAAAAAGCCAGAAACTTCCGAGTGAAAATGTCGAAATGATGGGAAAATCCTTCCCTTTTATGTACACACACACACATGCACACAAAAGAGAACCCGGAGAGACTTTGAGATTCTGTTGCTATATCAATATTTCATGATGTATATGGAGAAATGTCATTATCATGTTATTACGAAGACCAGTTTATTTTTGCAGTAATTTGCCATTGTGTCACGTTAGCACTACTTTCGCTAATAACACTGTGAGAAGTTTATTTTTAATTACATGACCACGTCAACTAAATTTTTAAACAAATTATGAAAGCCACTATATTTGAATGTAAAATTACGATTGCAATTATTTCATACAGTAAGCAACAGATTTTTGAGAAATGTTAGTGTTTTGTAGTTTTTCCACTCCCTTCTCCCACAAATACCATTTTATTTTCTTTTGGTTTTCCTTATGTATATGTGTGAGTATTAATACCATAGTGCAGACAACTTAATGTATCAGAAATAATCTCTGTCTACCCTTTACAGCATCATTATTATTTATTTATACTGACTTATAAATAAATATGGACTGTTATCCCCTGGTGCCTATGGGGCAGTGAGGGGGAGGGAAGTCAACAACAATCTGAGGAAATGAGGTGTGTATCTTGAAAGGAGAGGTGCAAATCTCCCTCTTGACCCATGGTCCCCTTTATTAAGGCACTTACTGGTCCTCCCAAGCTGGAACACATGCTTTTAATCCTGCAATGCACAATTGCCCATGCAGCTGTGCTCTCCAAAAAAAAGGCTGCACACATGTCGTGAAAATGTGTAAGCTAATAAAAGCATCTTGGCTAATCACTGTCCTTCCACAGTGTAATATATGTTTTTGCAGCATCTAGAAATATTATTTCAATTAGTATGAGGTTGTTGGGTTTTTTTTGTTTGGTTGGGTTTTTTTTAATTCTCTTACATTTGATGAGCTAACACAGTATAAATCTAGTATGAAACTAAAAAATAAGATTTTGGAACCGGTATTTTATTCTGAAAGTGAGCTTAAAATGCCTTGTGTAAAGAAACTTCCAAAAACAATATTTAAAAATCTCCTTTCACCAGAAACCTTGGAAATCTGTTTTCATCTTCAAAAATATTTTTTTTGTAAAATTACAACATTCTATAATTACCTGTAAAAACATAATTCTACTTCTTGATTACCAAAGGATTCATACTCAGGGCTGTATAATTTAAACCTTATCTAAATATAATAAGCATTAATAGTACACCAAACCAAAGAAGCTGCTGTTACAGCTGAAGTTACAACAGGATGCTTCCAGAGACTTGAAGATACGTGCAGGCTACACTGCCTCTTTTTTTCTGGCTTGCTTTCTTTCTTTATCTATGTGACCATCTCTTTTATTTATTGTTGTTATTCTATAAAGGTATCCTTAGAGGAGACTAGCCAATTCTGATGATTTTTTACTTATTTCAGGCATAGCTTGGTTCCTCCTCACACATCCCAGCATCTCCAGTGCTTCCTACAATTCACTCACTGTATGTCAGGACTTAGCTGTGATGTTGAATTGACATTTTGCAGTTGGTTTTGGTTTTGTTGCTTTTTCTTTTTCTCAGTATTAGTGGTGGAGTAATAGCTTCTGCAAAGAATTCTTGAATGGAAATTTGTCCTTCAAAGTGTCTGTAGTTTCTTCTTGTCCTCAATGAGAGTGATTCTAAATGTGTGCTGACTAAAGGTAGGTTCTTTCTCCTCTTAGCCTCACTCCTCATTCTTGCTATCAACTGGTGTTGAGACTGCCTTAGGCAAGAGCGTGGTCCTTGATTCCAGAGCAGAGCTAACATTTTGGTGTCAGAAAACCATGCATTATTCTTCCTGAAAGAGAACAACAAAAAGAGAAATTAGTGCAAAACCTTAAATTACTTTATATCACCAATTTTACAACATGAGAGCCCTTAATGTCAAGGAAGGGGGTCTATGGGTTAAAAAAAAAAAAAAANAAGGGGGGTTTGTGGTTAAAAAAAAAAAAAAAAAAAAACAAGCATCATCTTGCAGTTTTGGACTTTGAGCTAGCTTCTTTTGCATTGGAGATATAAGGTGTCCATTTAATGGATACTAATAATGACATATGAAGCTCTCCTTCCAAAAATCCTGTGCTTTAATACCCTTCTAATCACCCCTCCATCTCCTCTTTTTCTCTCCAACAAACAACAAATAAATAAATAAACAACACAGATTCTGCCTGGAATAATGTCACATTTCACCAAGCACATAGATGAATAGATATGTAATGAAGTACTATTTTTTCCTCAGAAAATGAAGAAAATCCAGTGAATGGAAAATTGGGGTTACTGTGTGTGCATTGCAAAGTAATAGTTATTTGAGTATTGAATCCGCCAAAAGGAAAATTTGAAAATGATGAAGTGCATTCAGACAAGAAACTAGAAAGCTGGGAGAGGTGAAAAGGGGAAGCTGGCAGACTTGTGCTATGCTGATAGAGAGTGTAATAGCAAAAATGATTGCTTTGTTTCCCAGGATGGGGAGGACGAGCCGGAGATGTTGCTGCTGTTTGTCTTACATGAGGAAAATATGTTCCTTTCCCCTCAGCAGGGACAGACCGTGCTTCTCCCAGGGTGATTTACCTGGAGAAGGGTAAACAGTTCAGCAGAGGTTTGCCTGAAAATGTCGTGAGACACACAAAGCTGAAACCTGGCTGGAATCAAACGAGCAACTTAATATCTGATATATCCTCAAGATACATCCTCTTGGGCAGGGGACTGCTCTGGGTTTGGTGACTCAGTCACTGAGCTTTTTCCTCCATCTCCAGCGATAGTACTGTTATACCCTGGCTCTGAATTTAGTTGATGCTCATTCATTGCCTGGTGGTCAAAGAACATCGACAGAGTATGAGCAGATATTCACACTTTTTATTGGGAGTATGCCCAATGGTTAGATTAAATACTTGAGTTTGAAATGAGCAAGCAGACAGTGCTTTCCTGGCTTAGAAGTTAGAGTAGAAAACTCCTACATTTCTCCAAGTGTTTCAAGGAATGTTTATGCATTTTTCATTAAATTATCAGTGGGTAAAATCCTTACACATCCTCAAATAAAGGGTCTAGTCTTATTCTGTTCCTTTCTCCTAAGAGAACCACCAAACTAAAAAATAATATATTCATTTTTTTCTCTTTCTCCATGAACCTATACATCCCCTTTTCATTATTAAGGGAAAAAAAAAAAAAAAGGAAATAGAAGGACCAACCTTTTTAAAGTAAAGACTTTTTTTTTTTTTTTTTTTCCCCAGGACTGAACTGAAAAGGGAGAATTTGTCCTGCAACCCTGAGTCAGACTCCTGTCCTCTGGGGACTAAAACACAACACATTTCCTTTGAGTAATTAGACAAAATCACCAAGCCAGAATATTAGTCAGAGAGGTGTGTTTGGGTTTTGGGATTTTTTTTTGTTTGTTTCTTTTTTGTTTTAATTTTCAAGTAATTTGGGAGAAATATCTACAGTAGTTAATTAAATTAACTTATTTAAATTAGCCACCCTCCCTTTCTCCTTCGAGAAATGTGCTATATAAATAGAAAGTACTTCTAGGTGTATTTATTAAATAGCTAAATGTACATTATTTGCTTTTGTATAATAACAAATATCCCTATTATTAAGCACAGCATGCTGCCATATACTAGAAATTCCCAATCTAATCAACAGGGAGAACTTAACCCCTGTAGTGGCTGAGTCACTCCTGTCATGTAGAGCATCTGTCTCATGATGGGACAAATCACTCCCCGAAGGGGCCTATAATTCCTGTATCATTACGGATAAAAGGCCTTTACGTGAACAACTTGGACTAGAGGATTAACTCTTAAATAAATAAACCCAGATAAGATTATTATCTCATTATATTTAACTACGGACAGTGCTCAACAAGAATTTTTGATTAATCAATATTTAGAAGTTCGGTTGAAGTTCTTACAGGAGCACGAGCATCGTTTGCCTGCACTGTGTCTTCAAGATGCCTTTACAAAGTCACCTGGTATTTTGTGTCAAGTCTATCCAGGAGCGCAAGTACCTGTGTATCTTCATCGGGTACAACCAAGTGATTATCTTTTGCAAATATAGTTTTGCAATTTCTTCACATGGCTAGTGCTGAAATGTTAAAGGCAGACACTGTATGCTGAGCAAAGTACTGCAATGTTTCTGACTCACAGAAACATTAAGCCAGAAGGAACATTTTTCTGGGCCCCAAATATTGAGGTAGAATCAAGACATTTCCTGATTTACTCACCTGTCCTCACTGCTAAATGCAAAATTCACAATTTAATACTGTCAGTTAAACTTCAGTGATATTTATACCCATGTTCTTTACTAAGTAATGAAATTAAACAGAGTCTTGATATAAAACCTCCGTAGGTCATTGAAGACATAATTTTTGGTGTCAAATGATTTTTGATTTGGATCAAACTGGCAGAGGAAGCTTGACACTATCCCTGATGTAAAGCACTGACACACAAACTTTTAAGAAGTAATAGTGTCATTTAAGTATCCTTTGTTTCTTGTCTTTTTTCCAATCTTCAGTCCATCTAAAACACTGTTCACATCCAAGCTTATTTAAATTAATTTTTCATTTTCAATCATTTTCATTGCCAAGGATGTTTTTATTCATCTTAAATATTTTAAGGGCAATTAAGCTGCAGCTTCAATGAAAGGTATGACAGTTCTGTAAAGCTCTAAGAAGCACAACAGTTAAAGGAATAATTAATACAATAATGTGGCATGAAAATTGTGATTTAGTATTTAATAAACTAACTTCTCCCCCCAAAATACCTGAATATGAGTTCTGGGAATTTTTGTTATTGTTGAAATTGAAAGTCTGTCCTCTTTACAAATAATAAAACCAGTGTTTGTGAGGCAGTGTCATGGTGATGGTTGAAATAATGTAGACTTTATTAGACTCCCTACAGCCTTTCATTTTAAAGTTTTCTAGTTTCATGCTTACTGCTTAAGTTGTATAATGAAATATCCAGAGTACTGAATTATTATCTGTTGATCTATCTTGGCGTTGTCATTGAATGGTTTTAATTCTTCTAGAAAGAAAGAAACTCTTTTGGATGAAACAAGTAGGGGCTAGTTGATTTCATCTAGGCTGCCTTTCCAATAAAATTTGGACCACATGACCTTTCAAGGTCACTTGCAACCTTGGCTGTTCTATAATCTATGATTAAAAATGCAGTTTCTATCAGTAAAAGTCATGCTATCATCAAAAAGCCACTTCTTTACCAATACTGTTTACCTTTTGTCTCACACATTACTCCCTGGCATCTGAATTATAACAGTTTAACGTATACTGAAATCTCTTGAGGGCTGGGATTAGCTGCCTCCCTGTTTGTATAGGAGCAATGATGTTGGTGTACATACAGTTGGAAGGACATGTTGAATCCATGCACATATGTTGTGGTTTAACCCCAATCGGCAACCAAGCACCACACAGCCGCTCACTCACTCTCCCCCTGCCCCTGGTGGGATGGGGGAGAGAACCGGGAAAAACCCCTAAAACCCGTGGGTTGAGATAAAGGCAGTTTAATAGGACAGCAGAGAAAGAGAAAATAATAATGATGAAAGAATATACAAAACAAGTGATGCATCATGCAATTGCCCACCACCCACTGACCCATGCCCAGCCCGTCCCCGAGCAGCGATCGCTGCCCCCTGGCCAACTCCCCCAGTTTCTATACTGAGCGTGATGCCGTATGGTATGGAATAGCCCTGTGGGCAGGGTGGGTCAGCTGTCCTGGCTGTGCCCCCTCCCAGCTCCTTGTGCCCCTGGCAGAGCATGGGGAGCTGGAAAGTCCTTGACTAGTGTAAACACTACTGAGCAACAACTAAACCATCAGTGTGTTATCAGCATTGTTCTCATCCTAAGTCCAAACCACAGCACTATAGCAGCTACTAGGAAGAAAATGAACTCTGAATTAAGCTGAAACCAGGACAACATACAAACTTGTGTGTTAATGTTAAAGACTGAAACAACTATTCTCGTAATTATTTGCAGTTTTTGTATGGTTTTACAAGTCATGGAGAGAAGTGCTGAGAGACAGACCATTTCTACAAGGTCTTTGCTCATTTGTACCATTCCAAGAAAGTTAACTAGTTTGAATAATGCCTTATATAATAAAATGTCTTGTTAGTTGAGCACTTCTTGGAAGAAAAAGTCAAAAATCAACATATTCAAGGTTTTGTCTTATTCCTCACAAATAGGCAAAAATCAAGAAACCTGGCGTTTACATCAGTCTTTATCATAAGAAAGATTACTATTTAAAGAGCTCCTATCAAATTATTTCTTCCTGAAATACTTTTATATTCACTTGATATCTTTGTTCCCACTGAATTTAATTTTCCTTTCTACATCTATAGATGAATTATCCTCCTGAAAACTTTTTTCTTAATATTCTTTTTTTTCAACAAATAGAATCATATCATAGAATCATGGAATATCAGGTTAGAAGGGACCTCAAGGATCATCTGGTCCAACCTTTCTTGAAAAAAAGCATGGTCTACACAAGATGAGCCAGCTCCCTGTCCATGTGAATCTTAAAAGTGTCCAGTGTTTGGGAATCCATCACTTCTCTTGGGAGATTATTCCAATGGAAGATTGTTCTCATAGTGAAAATTTTCTTCTTGTGTCCAGTCAGAATCTTCCCAGGAGTAACTTGTACCCATCACATACATACATTTCTTAATCCCACACATTTACAACTCAATAAAAATCATGTAAGGGCCAGGATGGTACCCATGGTAAAAGAAAATGTCAGATTGTGTCTTCATACTGCTTCACTTCCTAAACTGTTTTTTAGAGGGATATGTTTTGTCTCCTTTGCATGTAAGGAGCCTTTTGGCCAGAGCCTAAGGAGGTTAAAAAAGAAAAAAAAAAAAAAAGCACAAGACTGGCTTACAAAAGACCTTAAATATGTTCAGGGAAACCACTACCATTTGGAATAACCTTTGGATCTTTCTCAGGGAGATGAGGATGCTGAAAGTGGGGCGTTTCAAAAGCAGTTTAAACAAATACAGAGTCCCTGCAGAACTATAATATTCAGAAGTAATTCTTTCCTTGCAAATCAGATTAGAAGGCTACAGATCTTAAAGCTGCTGGTGGAAAGGAAATTCTTAGGGGAAGGTTCTGTTATGGAAATATTGAATCATACATAATTTTGTTGTTGTTTGTCTGTTTCTTCACGAGAAAAAACAGACCCCAATGCACTGCTCTGTTTGTTACTGGTGAAGGTGGGTTTTCCCAGGCTCCATTTGAGCACCCATTTCCTAGAAAGCTGGTGTGCCAGAGTCTCTGAAAACCCCTGCTGGGGACCAGACTTCAAAAGAACTGGTAGACCATCAAAACTAAGACAGATTGTTAGGAGCTTCTGTATCTGGCAGCCTCATAGAGGCAAGGATGCCACAGGTCCATGTCCCCAGGTCCAGTCAGGAGCAAGGCTGAGTGTGATCATCTCTGTTTAAAACCTCATAACTTCAGTGTGTTTTCTCTTCTTCAACTGAGCAAAGTAGTTGCAGCCCAAGGAAGTAAAACATAAAGAACTCTTAGTAGTTTTGTTTGGTTTTTAAGAAGTTAGTCCTTCCATACAACATTTTTGAGAGTTTATACTCTATTATTATTATTATTATTATTATTATTATTATTATTGCCTCACTTGAGACAAGTTTGTGGCACTTTAATTATCATCCATTATCCTGTTCAATAAAAGTCACATGAAAACTTATTTCATATTTCAGCATGATTTGTAGTCTTTGCCCATGATAAAGCATAGTGATGTTACAATTAATTCGAAAACCAGACATGGGAAACCTGTGCCTTTGAATGGAAATAAACCACAACCATGTATGGTGACAAATGCTGTGTGCTGCCATCGATGGGACGTAGATTTCATAAAGAAGAATAGAGAGTTGATTGTTGATTCCTTCATTTCCAGTTATGAAACATATGTATAACTATAAGAGAAAAAGTGCAATTAAAAGTAGAATTAGGACAAAATGTCTCAGCCTTGGAAAAGCTTCACTTTTTACAGAGGTTTGGAAGCTGTGTTCCCGTTTTATAATTTGTGTATTATAAAAAAAGAATTAGTTCAACGTATTAGAAAATGCCCTCTATGTTTGTATGTAGCATTACATTCAACTACCTATTCTGCTGGTAAGTCAATCAGAGAACACGTGAGATTCTGTCTAATTGTGAAACAAGAATCTGATTTACAAAGAGATTTCTTGTGCATTTACATGGTAAGGAGAAAATGCACTTCACTGCTGATTTCTCTTTAGCTTACAAAATGCAGCCATTTAACACAAGGTGATTAAATCAGGACATCAAAGAAAATTTAGCCAAAGTCTTTGTTTCCCTGCAGTGAAAGCAGAATAAATAGCTGCACCATTAAGGCAGCAAGAGCAGTAAGCAGTAAGACACTGGCAAGGTAAGCATTGCTTATCAGTGAAACACACTGGCTTGAGCAGAGCAAATCTTCGATGTCCCTCCAGGGAGAAGGGGAAGAAAACCAAGGCTGATCGGAGGGTTGATAGATGAGGATATATTTCATCTCCCCCAGAAGGACATGCTGCCTAAACTTTTCCTATCTCCTTGTTCTCTTTGTTCCTTATCTTAGGCTTTTTTTTTTTTTTTTTTTTTTTTTTTAAACCTCCAAAATCTTTTTTTTT
>VZTL01032447.1:0-12108 GCA_013400535.1 Scopus umbretta
ACAGCTAATTCCCTCAGGTATTGCAGGACCACCTCTCTCCATGGTGGTCCACTTGCCTGGATGANTGGAAAACGGCTTGTTGTTCAGGTCATCATAAATCACCTCCAGCACAGCTAATTCCCTCAGGTATTGCAGGACCACCTCTCTCCATGGTGGTCCACTTGCCTGGATGATATATAACATCTTCCTTGAAGGGATACCTTTCCTTCACACGTGACAGGAGTTGTCTCCAGAGGCTGAGGGCTTATGCTCCTTTTCCAATTGCTTTGTCAATGCCCCCTTGCCTAGAAAGGGATCCCAGCTGCTTGGCTTCCGTACCCTCTAATTCCAGGCTACTGGCCCCGTTATCCCAGCATTGGAGCAGCCAGGTGACGATGTGCTCACCTGGACGATGACTGAAATCTTTTCACATATCTCACAGCTCATTCAGGGATAGGGATTGGGTGGTTACCCTCTTATTTATGGGTTCAGCCTCTTCCTCATCCTGTTCTCTTTGTGGCCCTGGTTCATCTTCATCCCTTAATAAATGAGCTGATTTTCTTGTGTATTTCTTCTTGTGTATAGGGGCGACTGATACCAGCGTGCATTAGTTCTCTGGTTCAGCCAGAGTGCCTGTTGTGGAGGTTGGGGTAGCTGCAGTGCTTGGCACCAGGGTTTGAGTATCTGCAGTGCCTGGTGCCAGGGTTGGCATATTGCAGTGCTTGGTGCCAGGGTTTGAGTAGCCACAGTGCCTTTCATGGGGGTTTGAGTAGTCACAGTGCTGGTCACCAAGGTTTGAGTAGCTATAGTGCCTGTCGCAAGGGTTTGAGTATCCACAGTGCCTGTAACTGGGATTGGAGTAACAGCAGTGCTTTTTGTGAGGGTTGCAGTAACCACAGTGCCTGTTGCCAGGGCTTGAGTAGACGCAGTGCCTATTGCAAAGGCAGATTGCTGGATGGTATTATTAAATAGTTGTTTAACCTTAAACAAGACCTGAAACAAATTCAGAAGACATAGCAATAGAAATGTGCTGGTTTGAACATCCCAAGGATACTCAGAATTCTCAAGAGCTATTTTAACTAGCCTGAAGGAGAAGGGGAAGATGGAGGCAGGTGTCTCCCCCATGGACTGGCTTTCCAAGGAGAAAAAGTAAAAAGTGCCATTATTAATAATTTCCGATACATAGCTCCTGAAGTACAAACATGATGGCAATGCCGAGTACAAATACCAGATTGATGTCATGATCAATAATTTTAATAATTTTATTATACTGTAAGCCATTGTTAGTACAGCAAAGTGATAACATGAATGCAACTCCCAGACGTGATAAACAGCACATAAATACTGATAAACAGTATATACAGTAGAACACAGCTCAGAGTGGTGTCTGTTATATACACATAATACAACTCAGAAAACAAATACCACAACTTTGAGAGAAAAAAAATAAACATTGTGACCAATGTTGATTGTGACCAAAGGGATGGGATGCGATCCAGAGGGACCTGGACAAGTTCGAGAAGTGGGCCCATGTGAACCTCATCAGGTTCAACAGGGCCAAGTGCAAGCTCCTATACATGGGTTGTGGCAACCCTGGCTATCAATACAGGCTGTGGGATGAAGGGATTGAGAGCAGTCCTGCAGAGGAGGACTTGGGGATAGTGGTGGATGAAAAGCTGGTCATAAGCTGGCAATGTGCACTCACAGCCCAGAAGCCAACTGTATCCTGGGCTGTATCAAAAGAAGGGTGGCCAGCAGGTCCAGGAAGGCGATTCTGCCCCTCTGCTCTGCTTTGGTGAGACCTCATCTGGAGTGTGAGGGGGAAGTGGATGGGTCCAACCTGGCAGGGGAGGCAGCAGCGTGGAACAAGAGTTGGAAAATGCAGGTTGGAAAGGATGCCAGGAGGTGCCCTGTCAGCACGGCCTGCGTCCGTGGCAGCTGGACAATGCACAGGCTTTCAGGAGCCGGCCACTGGTTAAAGGGCTTGGGCAGCCCTGCCCTGGTGCTCAGGAGCGGGAGGCTGGGAGAGCACAAGGGAGATGTTGCTTTGCTGCAGCGCTCAGGTGAAATGAAATTGTTGCGCACTCTGAGAAAACCTCCCCTTTGGTTTTCCCGCACGCCAAGACAGTGTTGCAAAGCATTCCCTTTGGTGGCTTGCTCTTTGTTCATAAAAACACACGCCCTGGAAAGCATCACGCTCTTTCCTGGAGGCAGGAGAGGGGGATGCTGAGGGCCCACAGCTATGCTGGGCCGTTGCGTGGGTTCGGAGCAGGAGCACGGTGACCTGGGTGCTCGCCTGCGCGCGGCGGTCTTGGTTCCTGAGAAGCGCTCGGCACAGGAGACTGCTGGGAGGTGGTGTTGGAGGAACCCAGAGCTGCACCCTGCCTCTGTGCACGGTTGGTCCCCGCAGGCTCCCTTCTGCCGACTGATGGTTGGTCACCGGTGGGCCGCCTGCACAGGTTGTAGCACTGCTGCGGGGGCCGTCTGTGGGCCATCTCCATGGCCATCATCCTGCGCAGGCAGGCGGGCAAGCCGAGCACGTACTCCTCATAGTGGTCATCCCCTCGCACAGAGTGCAGCAGCTGCTCCAAAGGCTGCCTGCAGAGTGGGCAGACGTGCCTCCTCCTGGCCCACCGCCGGATGCAGGCAAAGCAGAAGCAGTGCATGCAATAGGCCACATAGGCTGCCTTCTTGATGTGTCCCAGGCAGATGGGGTACTGGGAGTCTGCTGCTGCCTCCACCGGCCCTGCCTGAGGCGGCTGGCTAGTGCCGCTGTCCCTTGCAGCAGAGCTTCTCTCCCCCATGGCTTCCTTGGCACACAATGCTACGCCAGATTCAGTTTCAGGATGGGCAAGATGCTTGGGGTAGAATCTGTTGAACTGCCAGGGCTCTGGGTGAGGAGCCAACACACTCTCCCCCAGTTACCACCTGGTTAGCACAGGACACCTGTGGTACATCGTCAGGGAAAGTGGAGGAACTTGCCCTAAGACTTCACTACTGGTGATACCTCCGTGCACCCACAGCTCTGGATCAGGCGCTGGGGGTACCTGTAGCAGCATGCAGCCAGGCAGAGGGAAGAGGAGTGCTGGAAGGGGCTGCCTTTGCACGGTGTCCAGACCTGCTGTTCTCCCCCATGCCAAAACTGAAAGAGCAAGCCAAATATCTGCAGACCTTGCATGTGTGCTTGCAGGGGCCTTGGACAAAATGTGGAGGCATAAAAGCTACGCCTGCTGAAAAGCAGCAAGGTCAGCGGCTGTCACAGCTGTTTCCCAGCAACATTAAAGGGGTGTCAGGGGCCGCCCTTGATGGCCACCCAGCCAGGAAGGCAGACACTCCAAAGGGGAAAAGTCTGCTGTTGGGTTGTGTCACAAAATGCTGGTACCCCAAGCACGAAGGTCTGGCAAGGGCACTGGGTGAATACAAAGGATGACTCAAAGTTGTCTTGACAGCTGATTTTGTCCTTAGGGATTGCACCTTTTTGCTGACAGGACTTAATTAAACAATGTTTCGATTTTCCTATGATAAATGCCTAAAGGGTCACACCCAAAATAGTCATTTGTATTTGGCATCCTTTTAATGTAGTCTGTTGTCAAGTTATATATCCTAAAATCTTTATTTGAGGCTTCTGATAGCTAGAAAGCAGAAAACAGTTCGGGGTGAGCAAAATCTGACAAAAAGAGAGATCCCTCTTAATGTGAAATCCTACCCAAGCTGTAAATGATGCCGACGGGCTGTTAAAACGTGCCACTGTGATACTGTAATATGTTACTGTCTTGTAAAGGCATGCAGTTCAGTATATAATTACACATTTTTTGAAGATGTGTCAATGAGTATGCTGTGCCTTGTTAACCACATCCATTTATGAGAAATTTTCTATTTTGTACTTGCGATGGTTATATAGTTAAACTTGGTTTTGTTGGAATGCTTTAAAAAGGAAACAAGTTGTATTTTCAACAACCTAATAAAATCAGTGGAAAGTTACATTAAATAGTATTTGACTGAAATTTAGAGAAACCTTGTGTTAAAGGCCGTTTGTTCTTTGCATGGGAAGGTACTGACTGATGGGATCACTGCACTCCACAAATGTCTTGGAAGGCTCAAAACTTCAGGTGGTATGGCATAAAGAGAGATAGGTAAAAGATTTTAAAGCAGGGGGGCAAAGGTAGCTTGTTACTGATTGGAAGCACTAACACAAACTATGCTTACTTTAGGCCTTGATGTGCTAATGCTGTCCCACTCGATGTGTTCAAGGAGAAATTGGAGATGGGATATAAAGTAGACTGCAATCCTACAGAGAGAAGGAATTAGTTTAAATTGTAGGCAAAGTAGGTCTGTGGAAAAGGCAACTGAGACAGCATGGTGGTCTGCTTAAAAGCACTAAATTCCTAATCAGTTAACGTCCCAACAAAAGAAGTTAGGGAACTCACTAAATAGTGGATGATACGCTACTTCTAAGCTTGAAAGAACTTTTGCTAATATTTTTGTTAAAGTTTCTATTGTACTAGGGAGAAAAATGGGAAAAGTACAAGAACCAAAAAAAGTATTAGTAGAAGATAGGGCACCCCTCCATCTCCCTCCCACCTTTTATTTTTTAAAATTAAATGAGGGGTGGATGGAGGGACTCTTGTTCCTTCTTAATTTCTATATTGTAAATCACTAGTAATAACATAATCATTTCTATTGCATAAACAAAGACAAATTAATGTTTTGGAAGAAAAGTAATAATGAGAATTCCCTTAAGTAAAGTTCTCTTTAAAGAAAAACTTCTGTTTTTTAATCTGTGGAGCATCCTGGCTCTTTGTGTGTGGTGAAACATGTTATCTGCATTTGGTAGTGATCCTAAAGATGGGCAGGGCAGATGTCAGTCAAAACTTGGAGTTGCACCCAGTCTGTCCGTTATTTCTGATTAATACTGTCACGACTGGCTGTTATTTTGGGGTTGCACATTTCCCTGCTAAGATGGCCATTTTTCTGCTTTGAATCAGGACAGAAGCTCCAAGATGTTGGTGTAGCGGTTGAGAATTGGATCCACTAATGTCAGCGCTATCTGTAATACAGAAGCTGTGTCTGCCTGACAGGATGAAGAATACCACGTGGCCTGAAAACTTAGCAGAGAACTCTGGAAGCGAAGTCAGGATGGAGAAATGGGACACTGGCTTTAAGAGCCCTGTCTTTACTGGAAGAAATAAATTTTTGACCCAACAGATCTGAGTGGATTTCAAAAATTTCATGAACTGCTGAGTGGGTGACAGATTTTAATATTTATGGCAATTCCTGAGAGAGAAAGTGTCTATCTTCACTCTGAGCCTAGTCTAAACTTGCAGTACTTCCAGTTAGGAAAGCTTTTTGTCTACCACCTGAGCAAATTTTGCATGGAATCGGTGAGACAGGATAAACAGTGAACCCCCAAATGCTTTCTCTGGAGTCTTCTTTTGGAACCAGGTCACACATAAAGGTCATTTCTTTCCAAGGCATGTATCTTTTAAAGGACATGTTTTCATATAATCATTATAATCCTGATTCACATGGTCTTCAGCTGGCAAAGCCAATACTGTATTTCAAAATTACTTCTGGAATAAGGCTGATTTTGCTTTTGATATTGCAGAAATTGTTTCTGCGGGCAGAATGATGTAATTTCTGTAGTTTCAGTTCATGTGTGTATCTCATTCATATCCATGAATAGAAAGAAAAGAAGAAAAAATCAAGTGATCTCTTTACAACTGATGAATACCTACATGGGAAGTGTACCTGATGAAAACTTAATGAAATGCATCATTGCATCACAGTCGCAATGTGAAAACAACAGCTGTGTGAACTCAGATTCAAAGTAAGATCGAAAATCATGCCCAGAAAGAAGAAACCCTAAATATTTTAACCACTTGCCTAGGCAGCTGATGTATTTTTTTAATGAAGACTAGATCTCTTTCTATTAGATAATACCTATATACATATATGACTATATAGAGCAACGGAATCAAGATTCCAATAAAGTTTTCTTCTCTGACATTGTACAAAAGATCAGATTACTAGAGTGCTTTTTCCGATGCTGTTACAGTTGTGATAGTGTCAGTCTTCATACTGCATTACGGAGTTCAAATAATAGTGTTTGTTTCTGTGAAGATTAAAGGCATTCCCCTTCACTGAAGCTGTATCCTTCCAAACCACAGCCATTTATTAATTCCTGCTACTGCCAGGGTGTTTGGCCTCTTGCTTTGGAGCTTGGGTGGTTGGTAGGGTGCATTGCTACAAACTTAGAGAGAGCACAAGGCAGTAGTAGTATAATGCAATACAGGAAAATGAGTCTTTTTAACTGTGGATTTCCCTCTGAGACACACACACGCACGCACACACAGACACAGACACAGATTCTCTCTGCAGTAGAAGAGTAGTCAGTCCTGCGGTTCACTGGCAGCTAGTGGTTTGTTTGGACTTTTTAATTAGGTACTTGAGGGTGGGCTATTGTCCTTGCTTGTTTAAAGGACGGTTGGACTTGTGGCCAAATGCATTGTTCCTGCTGCTTTGTGTCACATGAGGGAAATCCCAGTGCAATCTGGCTGTCATGACCTGCAGTTGCTAGGGTGCTTCTACATCATTCATGAGCATAGCACGAATATTTGTACAAATCTTAAAATGAAGAATTTCTCAGGCCCTATTTTATGGGTAGCTCTGAGCAATGAAACTGCCGGTTTTGTCTGGGTTTGAAATCTTGATTTGATAGTGGGAAGTCTGTGTAAGTACTGCAAATGGAAGAATAACAAAGGGAAGGATCTCCAGTCTCGGGAAAAATGTTGTTGGTTTGGGTTTTTTTTTAATTATTATTATTTCAAGTAACATTGTGTAAGTCTTTATTGGCTTTTGAGCTGTGTCTTTTGGTTGCTCAGTGGAAGCAGGCACCTGTGCTGGGGTGCTGCTGCATGAAAGGTGAGGGGATGGTCTCCCTGGGGAAGCCCCTGTATGGTCCTCCATATTCTTAGCTTCACTACATGGTGAGCCAGCAGTAGCTACTGCCTTCCTTTGCAGACTGTGGAGAGGTTAAGCCACAGGAAGACATTGCCATTTTCCAGTCTTGGACTACTCCCAGGATTTTCCCTCCACTTGAGTTTTGGAAGTTGGACTCTTGAATGTATGAAGTTTCTTAACAAGTTCAGAAAGATTCATCTCCCTGTCAAGTGGCATATAAACAGTACTGGGAGAGCTTTTTTCCAACAAATGCAATCCTGCAGTTGGAAAGAAAACTGTTTTGATCCAATATGTGCCTATTTTAAGCAAGTCTCAATTTGGTCAACCGGAAGTGCATGTGGGAAACTGGGAGTAGCATGCTTGGTGTGCCTGCAGTTGGAGCCACAGTGATTGTTGGCTGACTAGACTATGCTTTTTTCCAGCAACATTGATCAACTCATATTTCATTAGCAGTTAATGGGGGAAGTTTTCGTATTTTATATTAGATTATAGTGATGTGACTTAAATCAAAGTGTCTAATGCAGAAGTCATGTTTTCAATACAGCAGTGAGTCTTTGGGAGACTTGTATTGTGGACACATGAAGAAAAATCAAATTACAGGAACTGATTGACTTGGATCATTACGATACAGAATGTAGGATCTATAAATCTATAGATAGTGGATCTTTCCTGCCATATTAATTAAAAAACAGAAGACAGCATGCTCTGAAGAACTGAAAAGTATTTAAATATCTTCAGTGTGTCAGAACTCGGCATGTGTGGATTTTTTTTTCAGTCATGTAGCTTAGCTACTACAGGTATCCAGCCACTGGAGCATCAAAAAGTGTGTGGTTTTCTCTTTTGGGTGAGTTCACATCAGTTTCACTAAGTTAATTTAGCTAGTGGGAGAAACACCACCTTCACCTCCAAAATCAGAAAGTTGTGATTTTATTGTTTCTTGAGTTCCCAAATGACTTTCCATTTGGAAACCAATTTCAGCTTTTGGTAAAAATATGTAGTGTGCCAAAATAAAACTTTCAAACAGGATCTATCATTCAGGCTGAAACTTACTTTCCTTGATTTGTCATTTGTAACACAACCCAGAACTTCCACTGATCCCAAGGGCATTTGGCAGGCACAGCTCTTATGCCAAATGTTACGGTAATTTTTACTACAATGCACAAGTTACATTTTTGTGTTTTAAATGTGCTGCAGCCACTGGATGGGCCAAGGTTGGGATGCTTCTTATGTGCCTTATTGTTGTGAATAAGCAGCACCAGCTTTAGGACTACAATAGGAAAAAACATTACTGTTGCTAAGAAATGGGATGGGAAATCCAAAATTAGAGTATTGTATTAGTAGATACCTTCATCCCTTGACAGGCACCGTGAAAGTGCCTATTAGCTGTAACTTGCAAAAGAAATGGTCACTGAAAGTCAAGAAAGACACAAAAAAAATATACATAGTAAAAAAAATCTTACTGATACTTTTTTCTTACTAAGAGTTGGGAAAAAAGATTACCACTGACCACTGAGCAGTCAGTACTAGTCAATTTGGAGATAAGTATATTGATAAAATAATAAAGCTTGAATGGAATGTCAATTTTTTTTTTTAACCTCTTTGGTTTTTTCAGGTAGAGGTCACAGTGAAATGGAGAAGTATCAAATTTAAAAATAATGAGAGGACTTCTCAGTGCAGTGTGTGTGTAAGCTCGGAAACATAAGTCTGTGAGAGACCACGGTCAAGAACTTAGGAAAAAAAGCTAAGTTTATGGATGAATAATACCTACAGTTACATTAAGAATAATTTTTTAAAAATTACTCTAAAACCTTATCATTTATAGCATAAATTGGCTTAGATAGCCTAAGGCAATGAGGATATTTTCTTTGCATGTGTTTCAAGTATGTTTCAGGACTTCTGGGCCTTCTTCTGAACTGTCTGGTATATCTAACATGTCTAACTGAAAGACAGGATACTGAATTACATGAATTAGGGGTCTGTTGATGACAATTTTTATGATCCCAAGATCCTAATTCTCATTTGGAGAAAACATGACATAATAGGTGGACTATTTGAAGAATATCTGCTATCACAGTCACACGACTAGGGCAGCTTGAAATAGAAGTAAGAAGAGAAACTGCAATCTCTGTGTATTTTCTCATTTTGAAAATTAAGCTAGCATTAGTTAGATGAGAATTATAACGGACCTTTAAAAGTATATTGCTTCTGTGATTCTTCTAACTTTAAAAATTTAATATAGCTAAGTATAAGTAGATTCAGATTTATTTGTGTGTGAGAGAGAGAATATTACTTTCATGCTGCAGGTCTCTGATGTTGCCATTTCTATACGAAACATACAAAACAATTCAGCCCAAGCGTATGCAATGTAAACATATGTACACACAGACACACATATATTTGTTTTCCAAATTGTGTATATCTACCCATATATTTTCATGCTTTGTCTGCATTATCCCATATGTTCCACTGAGCAGTGCATAATGTCTTCAAGATGTGTTTTCCAAAACTTTTAACTGCAGTAACAGAGCAAATGTTGTTTTCTAAGTAAACAGGAGACATGCTGATTTTCTGTATTTCTTGTATTGTTTCACTGCATATTTGTGGGTGAGTACTCAAACCATGGCTGTTGTTAAGTAAACATACATACTTTGTAGTGTTTCTGTTGTCACTGACCAGAGAATGTACAGGGTAATTTTGTAATTTACCAAAGCAGTTAGTTATCTTTCTCAGAAGGACAGTTGCAGAGAATGATTTTTTTTTTTTTGAGGCCTGTTCAAGACTAACAGAATCCATTAGCATAAAACCAGGAATGGTATTGTTATGTTCCAGTGCTCTAATCCAGCTCTCACTTGGTAGTGAACTTAAACGTGCCAAGTTTATCATTCTAGTATGATTGGGTTTCAAGCTTACGTTCTGCTCTTGGAAGCTTGGGGGCTTTCCCCCACAAATGCTGATCAGCCACCACCTCTCTTGCTCTTTGCTAGAGTGATCAGTGCTCACCCGTCTGTAAATCAGTTGTAAATCCATTGTAGTCTGGGAAGTAGAATTATCCAATCCCTTACATAATTCGGGTATATTCAGGAAAGGCATCAGTGAAAGGTCTTTCAACCTTCATGAATCACTGAACAAAACACAGTATTAATTGTGTGAATCATCGATGAGGCATTTGTTATCTTTTAAGTGCAGATACACTGTGATAGTTGGCCACTTACACTATCAAAGACAGCTTTATAAGTTACTGCTTCACCACCAGTCCTTTGGGAATCAAGTCATATATTGGTTTTTAATGGGCTTTTATGAAGCTAAGCAGTAGCTTCCAGATAGTATGCACTTAAAACACAGGGTTAGTGAAATTATATGCAAAATTGGAAGTCACTATACCTTAATCCAAAAGCTGCAGTTAGCATGTTCTGTTCCTTCCTGGTCAAGCTGTGTCACGGGTCCATTTGCTGAATGAAGTACATTGGAAGTAGTAATCAAAACCCAACTTGAATTTTTTAACTGCAATATTTAGCTTTGATATCATGATGTGGAATAATAAAAGCTCAGTATTTTGAAATCTTTAGTCCCAAGTTAAGCAAATGTATGAACTAAAGTAGGGAGAAAATATGTAGTCAGCTAGTCGTGTGATTCTTGGTATTTTGTCAAACCACAATTGCTTTCAAGTGTTAATTCTAGAATGTTTATATCTGTTTATTTATTTCTTAGTTGTGAATTTTATGCTTGTCTTGTGTATATGCAGTATGAAACTGTGGTATATTCTTCTTCGTTACAACACAGCAGTTTATAGAAACAAACAGAATCTCTGCACATGTTGTAGAGAATTTGTTCTGGTGATCTCTGCCCAGGACAAAAATGCCAATGTTTTTATTTTGAAATCCTTGGCCTTCTACGGTTATTCAAGGCTTGTCTGACAACAGATACTTCACAGCTGTTGGTTTCTTTCCCAGAGACATCAATAGACCAGAGACATTGACTCTCTGACTTTTAGCAAATAAAACTAATGTCCAAATTCTATCTGGGATGAACTTAGATGGTGCAGACTGAGATGTGCATTCTCGCCTAGGCCAGTAGAACATCATAAGCACCTGGTGTCCAGGGCTTTATTGTTATTCATGTCCAGAAGCATTTATTTTGGCAGGCCTTGGCAGATGTTGCTCGTATCTGAGGCTCTTTGGATTTAATGGTGTGCTTTAAAGCAGCAAATTTTACATTAGCGTTAATGCAAAACTTGTCACAGAAGCGCACTTAGAGCTAACATCTCTATCTACTCAAGTAGGTATCTCCATCACAGCCATGGAGCTGTGATCCGTTTCTGTTCTCATCCATTTTCTTTTTTTTTTTTTTTTTTCCAAATTACACCTCACTTGCAGTCCAAAGTCCTGGGAAACAGTAAGATTTCAGGCATATCTCTCTCTTAGGTGCTTCATTTGTCTGACTTCATCAGCATAACAAGGCAGGGAGAGATACTTTAGAAGTTGTAGTTTTAAATTTCTTTTTCTTAAACTAGATGCCCTTTTGTGAATTGTGCAGAGAACTTAACAGGGTAATTTGGGAAAGCTTGTACTTTACAATGGCAGAAGCCCAAGAGTTAGGCACTTCTATGCTCAATATCATCACGTGTTAATATTCTTTTTTGTATCTGATTCTAAAAGTGTATTTCTGGAAACCTGGCAACTAAAGCCTGTTATGAAAACAGTTCCGCCAAGTATGTCCCTTGTCCTTCTTGTGTACGTTCTTAGTAGGCACAGAGTTCTGTACAGCTGTGTTGTCCAAGTGTAAGTGATCACTGAGACCGAAGGTGACAGCTTCCAGAATTGGAATGCTAAAAAGCCCGGAACTGGGCCCAAGTAAAGCCCAGAAAAGAGAAGGGGAAAAAAGGTAGGAAATGGTGCAACAGCCTTCTGCAAGACATGAGTCACAACACTCTTGGGTATTTTTTCCATTAGGATAAGATATGGAAGGAGCTATTCGAAATGACAGGATGACTGTGCAAGTTCAGCATGACATGGGCTTTTAAATCTAGCCCTTGAAGCTACTCATCAAGTCTTGCAGAAGTCACATTTGTTTGTAACATACTTGGTGTTGTGGTTTAACCCCAGTCGGCAACTAAACACCACACAGCTGCTCACTTACCCTGCCCCCCTGCATTGGGATGGGGGAGAGAAT
>VZTL01032448.1:0-21174 GCA_013400535.1 Scopus umbretta
TGGGGAAAAAAAAACCCAAACACTTTCCAAAGAAAAATGTCTAACCAGATATTCCTAAGTAGCTTTGGGAGGAAGTGACTAGTTTGTTCATTTTCCAGATCAACAAATAAAGCTGAGCAAAGCTGGTTTTGGTCCTGTAGCCAAAAAGACCAAATTTAATATATCAAAGATTTCTTTGAAGGGCAAATGATGCCAAGTTGAATGGAGTAGAGGAAATAATTTCTATCTGCAAAGGGCAGAGTTCATTCCAACATATCGTTACAGCTGGAGAAAGGTATTCCACTTAAATGTGTATGTTTGAGAGAGGAAGATCAGGAAATAAGGAAAAATGATCAACTGCTGAATAGCAAGAATCATAAGGAAATATAAATATATGTTTCTTGTTTAGCTTAATAATTATTAAGGGGACAGCTGAGCAGTACAGCAAATGTCTACTCTCAGGAGCTGGATTAATGACACTGCCCTTAACTACAGTGTAAACAGGATGCCACAAGTTTTACTTCCCCTTTCTGTTCTAGGAGCTGAAGTGTGCTGACATGTTGTAAAATATCTGTCTCAACACATTTCCCTGCTGTCTGTGTTGGGGGTTGATTAGTGCCACAACTGATATGCTGAAACCTATTTTTCTGCAGTATCTCTTAATTTGGATAGCTCACCTGAGTTTCCAGCTACTGACTCATCTGCATCACTTCAAGTACTTATTCCTCTGTGCAACAGCTCCCACTGATACATGTTGGTGTTGTGAAGTCTGAGTACCACTGAAAAGCAGACTTCTTGGAGCAGGAACTATTTGGAACTGGACAAGCAGAATTCAAAACATCTGACGTGAATGGACACTTTCAAAAACTTTGATAATAAAGTTCTTGGGAATCTTTCAGTGCTGTAGCAAAGTCTGACACCTTGAAGACTGACTCACACATGTTTTTGGAATACTGCAGAACAAGTCACTATATTAAAAGTTATGCTTGTAATATACTGTGTCTTCACAGGGTCTTGTTTGGAAGTCTCAAAGCAACACACAGTTCCCCTAAGTTAAACCTCATAGTCTTGCAGGCAGGCAGGTAGGTGAAGGAGGCTGTCTCAGTCTCCTTCAGTCCAACAGCTGACGTGAAATTACTTCTCCCGTAGCGTAAGCAGTATCAGATTCACCTCACTCACCTGGTGGCAAATATACTCCCGTAAGTGATAGCAAAGTTTGGCCCCAAAGGGTTCCAAAGAGTGAAAGCAGCACAAGAGCAAAGTGGCATCCTAAACTCAACTGAAAGCAAGTGTAAGAAGAAAATGCCTTTCTCCCTGTCTTTGAAACAGTGGTTGGCAAAATACGAGGTAGTGTGGCTTCTTAGTTCTCATTTTTCTGTAAGAAAAGATCCTGTAGTACTTCAGCAGTGAGTGAAGAATGATGTTGCTATGGTGACTTTTTGTTGCATGGCAAATGTAATAACCAGTTGATTTGCTTGTAAGGTCTAACATATTAGCCAGTCTATATTTTGTAGAGCTTTTGATAGCTTCATGAAAGCTGATACAAAAGACTGCCTGATGAGAAAATTACTAAATTTGTGGAAAAGAGGAAAAGAGAAGTGATGAAATATGGAGATATCATCTACGTGGAATACAGAGTTCTTTACCTGGGTGATTAATAGTTGCTGATGTGGAAAAGATGCCATCACCCAGCGCTCCTCAGTGCAGCCCATTGATATACTAATAGTCTAGGATGGTTTTAACAAACAGAATACTTCATCATTAATTACCTCAACATTCACATAAATTGAGTTTGTTCCAGAGCCACTTTGCAGGACTCAGTCAATTGATGAAAAAACACTGAATTTTCATGGAAAGAGGAACCATGAAATAGGCTTTTCCCCTCATTTTACAGAAAGTAATACTTCTAAGGACACATATGAATGCTTTCTAAATATTACACTGACTACCACTTAGGCCATGAGTCTGAAATCCTTAGATAGTAATAGATGTTTGCCAAGTCTGTGCACTTCATTGAATTACTAACTGCCAATGATTTGTATGTTTTTCCTCATGAAAAGACGAATTACTTATCTCATGCTGCAATTGCTCATGCTTTGCAAAACCCAAGAAAGGCATTGTGCCTGCTCCACAGGGCTTCTCCTTGCAGGGCAGTGCAGGAGGGAGGCCGGAGGGCAAAGCACACCAGCGCAGATACACCAGCGAAGGGTTCGTTAAAGACACTAGTTTGGAGGAGAGACTTGAAGTCAGAAGGCACTTAGGGACAGTCCCGAAACCCACTGAAGCGGATGGAAAGAAAGGCCGAATCTAACAATGAATAGCCTAAGTGGACTGAATACACCGGAGTCTTAAAGGGAGGCAAAAAGTAGAGAGAAGGGAGAGAGCTATGGAGAACGGGAAGTCATTGTCCGAGACGTCAGAAAAACAAGCGGAAAAATCTTAATGTCCCTAGTAACCTAGGAGTCACTAGCTCACCACCTTGCCACTGGAACTGAGACGAAGATATGTTGGTTTTAATTGCTCCTCACTGAAGTACTGGTTCTACACTAATCTGTTTGCTATAATGTAATCGCTCCTCTCTGTCATTTCCTGCAGCGCTGTAATCTAATCCTGCACAAGCGCCTCACCATGTTCACATCCGCTATTGAATAATTGTGGCTTCAGTTTCATGGTGCATAGTCTGTTCAATCAGCCTGTAATTGCAGCACTATCTGGAGGTATGGTTGATATACCTATGTAATTATGTTTACTGTTAATACTGCAAATTGAATCTGTTGAGTTAGTGAAATCAGTCATCCCCACTGGCAAGCAGCAGTTTCTACAGATGATTTCTTCAGCTGCTGAAGGACTGTTTTTTCTAGTTCTGCTTTGCTCATTCACACAAAAGATACTCTTATTGAAAGGTAACTTTGAAAATAAGAACCAGAGCCCCATTGTGGAAGTGTCAGCACTTACTACAAAGGCTGTGCAGAAATCTCATCTATCCAAAACAGCTCGAGAAGGCCCTGAATTCAGTGGAATGAGTGTGGTACTGGCAGGGGAAGTAAGAAATGAAAAATGTATAAATTCCTGTTTACTTTGGGTATTGCTTCCTATGAGCTTTTCTAATAATGGGCAGGGTAATGAATTCAGGAGTATTTTGAGACGCCAGTCTCCTCTGGAAAAGTGTAGGAGCCATGCAGGTGCTGTGGCTCTGGAGCTGTATTTCATCTTCTCCAAAGAAGTCTGCTGAAAAAACTTTGTCCCTCCCTGATACAGATTCTCCCCACCACCCAGTCCCATATAAAGTCAGCCTTGGAAAAGGTTTTCAGGTATATATTCACTAACTATAAGTGAAGTTGTCCATATTGCCTGCTGTAGAAACAGCTCTGTACTTCAGTTTCCTTCTTTTTCTTTCACAGCAGTTTCCTTCATACTGTATTACTCAAATGTTACATCTATCAGGATAATATACTTCATATTCTGTTTAGAGACCATATGAGTTTGATTTGTAGGATCATACTGTTTTTCAATAACATCAAACTGTACTGGGGCCCTACTATGACATTTTGGGTGTCACCTCTTCTTTCATATCTTCTGTTTTAGTAGCTATGCTATTTACTCTTAACTGCATTTGAAACGTAAAATCACCTGTTGTATTAGTGATTTCTGGAGTGGCAACATGAAGAGGTTGTAATGCTTTGGCGTCAGGCTGATGTGCACACTTCTTCATGTCAAAAGTATTACACCGCATCAGTGCGAGGACTGCAACTGTCTGTGCTGTGATCATTTGGTAGTATTATATAGATATTATATATAGGATATATATATAAGTAATATATATAATTTGTCTGTTTTCCTTCTAACACAAGAGAAAGGCTTCAACCAAAGATATATGGAATTATACAAGTTAGAGGTAGAAGTGACATTACTTTTTGCAGAACATGTTTCTCAATCTGCAGAAAAAAAAGATGTAACCTATGAGAAAACCTCCAAGCTGAGTCTGAAGTGACCTATCTGACACAGGCTACATGTGAATCAGCAGCAAGATGCAAAAGTCTCTAGTCCATTAGCCTGCTTTCATCACTCTTAAGAAGTAAAGACAACTTTCTGCAGCAGCAGTGTATTGCTGGCAGGTCTCACATCCAAATAATGAACCAGCGCACACATTTCTATACATGAAATGTGTTTGCATCATGGCACAATCGTGGCTTCAGAAACCTCATGGAAGTGTTCCCATTAATTAAATATGAAGCAGGAATAGTAGGTACCACAATGGCAACATATTCTGCTGTCAGCGCTTGAAAGAACTCTTTAGCTCATGGTAAACCAAACCTCCCCAGCGTGAAAATGAAAAAGGTGGATGCCCACTCAGAGAAACAATGGTCCTTTGCAAAACTAAAAGAATTCCGGCTGAAAAGGTATGTTAAACAGTGCACCATTGGCAATAATTATACAGGACTGTATCTATCTTTGGATCTAAGAGTATAATTTCATTTACAGAAATTAATGTCTTTCCATGACTGATTGTACTTCTATTATCGGTATCTGTCTTTGTGAGTGTATGTGCTCCATCCACCTGTGCTTCCCTGTGATCAGCTTTAGAGATAACATGGAGTTTACCATATATCGCCAGGATTCAGAGTAGGAAAGCTTTTGCAGTTTCAAAAACTGTCTGGTGTTGGGTGTCAGATTTAAATTGTTTCTAGTGAATTTCCCGGAGGACTGGTTAGAAGTAAAATTCATTAAACTGTTTAACATTTTTAGATTCTCATTCTCATTTCAGTGACTCCCAAATAGAGATTGCCAGCAGAGATCTTCATGTGTATGTCTGCTTTTGTCTTCATGAAGAGATGCACTTTTTGCTCTAGGTTATCGTGTTTTTCCCCATTGTTACTCATCTGTTGTTTGCTGTTGCTCTTATTGACAGTGCACATCTACGCAGTGGTCATACAGTCTAAACTGTCTCCCTACACAGAAAGGTCACAGCTACAGAGAAAAATAAGTGAGACACTTATAAAATATGGCTTGTGTGGACTTCACTGAAAGTCTGCAAATTGTTCAATATCATAAGCAAGACAAACTAGGAGCAGGAATCTCTAGAGCAGGTGGATTTACTACCCCAACCAGATGTATTTTTCAGAGATCCTATTGCCAGTTAAAAAGTGATTGGCTATATAATTACAGATATGATTACGAATATTAGATCAACAGGCTGACAATAATCATGGTAGCCAGAATTTAGTCTCTGGCAGAAATGAGATTAACAATTGAGAAGTCCTCTCATGGAGACTAACCAGATTTCCTGTACGATATAAGCATTCTTTATTAAGCTTGTTGAACGAAAAAGCCACAAGACATCCTGGAGTAGCAGTTCCAAGAAAACTATCATTTCATCTATTTTTCTTCCTCTGAATAGGTCAATGTCTGATGTTCCCGTCAGTTTGTTCTACTCACGCAGTATGGAATGGGAGCCAAGTTTGATGAGCAATCCAGACATGGCAGGGAAGGTAGCAGAGCTGGATCCCTGCTAGGTGAGGTATCTCATCTGAATCTGGAGCAGGGCATGCGGGTTCTGGACAAGCAGTGGGAGGCTGGTGCACGGGCTGTTCAGGGCAGCAGCCAGATTTGAATTGCAGTGTGAGAAATCACCAGTGTCCATGCCAAGCAGGCAAAGGTTTTGGCTGAAGGCAGTGCAGCCCCTGGGGAGGCAGCCAGCACCCTTCACGTGAGAGTCTGCATGTTCATAGCACTGGGTACCTTCTGTTCCTGCCAGTTTGCAGAGTCCCAACACTCTCCCCCTCAAGGATGCTAAATCCCCTGTAAGAGGCTCTTAGAGTTTCTGCTGTCTCCTCCTGATGATTTTTCTGTGGAGGCTGCTGACAGTTCAACCCCATGCTAACTGCTGGCTGCAGTGCTTGTGTTTAACATTCACAGCACTGCCAACCCCAAATCCCAAAGCCACGCTAAAAACACCGAAATGAGAATCACAATCTTTTCCATGATTTTTAGAAACACATTTTAATGGCCCCTCTGCCTTCAGCTTTATAACCTTACAGAGTGCACCACACACCTTCTGTGTTCAAGGCTTTTCGTTGTGACCATGAGAGAGTACTTTCTTTTATAAAAGAAAGCTGAGATGTTCCTGGATCACAGTAACGCAGGGGCTGGGAGTTCCAAGGAAAGTGTTCAGTATCCTCAATACACCAGTAAAATCAACGGTGCCGTCAAGAACCATGATTATTGCTGATCGCTCCAGGAGCAGAGTGGCAACCTTGCAAGGCAATGATAAAACAGTAAAAACTGGTTGGCTAGACAGAGGGCAACAGTAGCTGAAGCGATGAAGGGAGGGGCAGGGGAGCAGAGTTTTACAGGGCTGTGCTTCCTGGCTGCTGGCTGAAATATGAAAGGATTTCAGCTGATTCCTGTCACCTATAGTCAGAGAAGGTATTTCCAGAAGAGGAAAGTGAAAGTCTGGAAGAGATGTGTAACAGTGAATAGAAAAAAAAGGGACCATCATTTCTTTTTCATCATTAGCTTGTGGTAGGAACATTGGAAAGTCACTGTTTACATACACCCCAAATAAAAAAGGAGTTGTTGGGCAGGCAGTGGTCTGACATGTCCTCAATTAAAACAAACCCAGCAGGAATGACAACTCTGTCTGTGCTGTCAGACTCCTTGGAGGAGGCAAAAATTGCGGGGGGATCCCTGAACATTCTACTTGCATTAATGTCCTGAGTTTGTAAACAATTCTGTTCCTCCCATGGTAAAAGAGATGCAAGGGAGGAAAACAATCCCGGGAGTTTCGATTCTGGGGTGACAGCACTACATGTCCCCTGGAGCCAGCCTAGCCAGGCTTTCCAGACACCTGGGGCTACTAGAGAGCTCCTGCACTTGCTGCTGGCAGGTGAAAGACAGTGTCACACAGAAATGTCAGTGGCCAAGTGTAGGAAATCCTTAAGTAGAAAAATCCCTGGAGGCTGAAAGGCTGTATGGAGATACTGTTGCATGAAGTCCCCTGGACTTCTACTACTGACTGCTGTTGGAAGCACAACTTTGATCTGACCTGATCTGGCATAGTTTCATTAAGGCATCTTCAGTGAATGGGGTTTTCTTAGCTGTTAGTGCATTGTAAAGGCTGGTTTGTACCCAGGAAAACGTTGAAATGAGCATATACTGCTACCACAAAGTCACTCACATGTATTCTTCTGTGCTCCATGAGGAATAAAAGCTCATTCCTAGCCACAGAAAACGTAGCACTATGCAGTGAAGAAGTCTTTTTGTTCTATTAACAACTTTATTTTAGGAAGGCTATGAGAGATCCATGTTTGGGTAGCACCTCTTCAGTGAAGTGATGCCAAGGAATGACCAAACTCTGCCTCAAGAGATCTCTGGTTTGCACGCTGTTTCTGAGGTGCAGAAGGCAAGTTGTGGGACAGGAGACAAAGAAGTGCTCTTGGTTTCCTACAAAAAGCTTATGCTAACACAGGAGAAATGAGGGAAAACACCACCTGCCCATACCATGCAGGCTTATGAGGGGGAGGGGAATGGGCTAAAGTAATCTAATCCTTTCCCCCGCTGGCACTGGTGGGCGAAGCATGTGCCCCCTTAAGGTGCCAGAGTCTGCGCAGAGCCGTGTTCCTGTCTCCTGAGCTGGCAGCCACAGCTCCCATCTGTCCTGAGTCAGACACAGCCAGGGCTCGGCTGCCTCTGTCCTCAGGAATTTTAATTCTAGAGCCCAGCAAAACTTTACCTTGTGCATCAGAATCAAAGAGCTACCAAGCAAATAACATATTCCAACAAGTTCAAAAAGCTGAAAGGGGCTGTTTGGGTCATGAAACCCAGTCCCTACGATCCCAGGCAGCCACAAAATAGGTATTTAATCCACTGCATTCTTTAGAGCATTCCCTCTGTGCCATAGCTCTGGCCTAGAAATATTTCCCCATATCCTGTGATAAGTGTAACCTCTTCTGCACGCACTACCAAAAGTCCACAAGACTGTAACATGCCATGGCAAAAAGGCACAGGAGATATGGAGTCACCACAACCTGAGGTCTCTGAAATAGTGGGGCTTTATTGGGTGAGCATGCCAATCTGATCTGGAAACTGATGGCAGCTCATCCACCCTTGAGTTTGGGTTTTAAGCTACAGATTCTTCCTTTTGTCACTTGGGGACAAGGCATTTCAGTGACTGTTTTCTCCCTGTAAATTGCATGGATGGTTTTGTTACTGTGCCTGTTGCCACCTTTGTGCCTCTGGTTAGAAACTGTCAAACAGCTTCTCACTCAAGCACTTCTGACTGCAAATTCCAGATTGTTTGCCTGCCTTTGATTTGGTTTCTCACACAAAGCCACAGCCAGAAACCTCACCCACAAATGAGAGAACAGGGCTATGTTGCTAATTAGTGCCCTGACAATTTATCGTATTTTACCAAGCCTAAGCTCCTGGCAGAAGTGGCCACGTTACACTCTGCTCTAAATTTGCCCAAGAGATCAAATAGAAACCACAGTGGTTCTTTTTCAAAAAAGGTAAAATTAAAATTAAAGTGAATGTCAAAGATGCTCTGAGGCCCTTTGTCACACTTAACAATACATTATTCCTATTGATTCATCTAGAGCACATGAAGCATGTCTAAGCAGTGGCACGGAATGAATCTGAAGTCTATCAGGAGGGAACTGGTTTGTGGAAAGACAAGATGTTGGGCAGATGAGCATCAGCCCCCATGTTCCCCAGCACTGCAAGCAAACCACAGGGACACCCGTCACCCAGGCAGCTAATGCTGGTCTTTTGGGAGGGGCTGTGCTAGAAGGCACGTGTGTGGAAGGCAGAGAGCCTGTCACAAGCAGAAGTGTCTATACAAATGCCCACCCAGAGGAAACGATGAGCCAATGATGAAGCACAAGGGCAGTGCCAACACTGCCAACCTTTCAGTTGCCTTTCTGCTTTATACCTTAAATGTGGGGCCACAGAGATCAGCCTGAGCTTCCCAGGGAACTCACTTTTTCCCACAGCTGGGGTCAGGGCAGCCATCTCTCTCCCTGCAGCAGCTGGTTGTCTTCTTCTCATTAGGATGGAAGGCACATCGGTGGTAATACAAGGGCTTTTATATTTTGTTGACCCCTGACTTTGCAGTAGCTGCTGCTACTGTCCTAGCACCAAGGTGCAGGCTTGGAGGTGGAGATGCAAGCTGAAGGAATAACTGATTCCCATAGCAGCAGCCTCCAAGCCTTCAGTGTGGAGTGAGGCATGAAGGAAGGAGCATGCCACAGGAGAGCAGCTCCTGGGATTTTGTAGTACAAGATGCTGGTGCATCTGCCTGTCTGTGGGAGATGTGAGCACGCTTTGGGGTTAACTGCAGTGAACCATCTTATGTCTTTTTCTTACCCCTAGAAATCACTCTGAGAAGTTAGCACGAGTACATCCTAGCAGGTTTATGTGCCACTACTGCTCGTGATGCCAGCTGAGGAGACCATTTGGATTTGAAACATCTAGGAGCGACTGAACAGCCTCACAAAACTGGGACAGCTGTGCTGTGAACATCCTGCACCCCAGGTCCCCAGCTGCTTTGCAACTTCTGTTAATTCTCGCAACATGCTATGGTGTTGATTTGTATTGCTTTGTTTTTGCAGGAATAAACAGCTGGAAGAATAGGTGGCTAATGCTAGAAAGACAGTTCTGTTTTTATATAATTTTACCAGGTTTGTAGATCTCCTTCTTAGACATTGGAGGAAATTTTACATGCTGGTGCAGAGCTCTGGAGCTGGGGTACAAGACAAGAATGCCAAAAAGAGATCAGCAGGGCACAACCCCCTCCCCCCAAAGTGTAGCTACATTGCAATTGGTAGCTAACGGTGCCATCCATTGGCACAATGTGGAGAATGGAGGCTTTCAGAGAAAGGATTTCCCTGCTCAAAGGCAACAGTGTTCACTTAGATAACTAAAAAGAGCATTCACATCAGTCTGATGCCATTATGTTTAATGGAGCTGAATGTGTGACTTCTGCTGAAATAAAATAGTCTTACAGCAGTGGGAGGAGAGAGACACACATTTCACATTGTAGCAGCCTCATGGGAAGGAGAGCAAGGCTGTAGATGCTGCAAGCCTAATCACAGAACTGTGCTTGCTTTGTGCATTGCAAAAGTGAATGAGATTGGTATTTACATAAATCCCCTGGGAAAAGCGAGCAAAGGCAGAGTGACTGGCTTCCCCACTAGTGTGGCCCAACAGGCACATGCATCTCTGGCTCCCTCTTCTCTCCTTTGTGATTTCTCTTTGCTTCCAATGTCGTGCTATTACAGAACTGTTATCATGAGGGCTTGGTAAAATTAACCTGCCAGGAAAACAGCTTCTCTCCTAAAATTTCAGAATTTTAAAAATGAATAGGGCAATAAATTGTTGTTTGGATTCTCTGGTCAGAGGGGTAAGTATGAATCTCCCTTTTCCATTCCCATACACAGTCTACATTGAACTAATGCACAGTGGAAAACTGGAAGCAGAGAGAAACATTCCTCCTCCCCCTTAACACATGGTCAGGGTCTCACTCTCTGGCCCCACACTGGATCTTGCAATAGAGTAAGGTTCGACTCTTTCTTTTCCCCACTGAAGGTTATCTAGCTAACACTGACCCTATGGTCCCAATTTTTCTCTTAGCCCTTCTCCACAGGGCAAGACTTGCTAGCGTGATGAAAAGTTAGATCCACACAGGATTCATGTGCCCAGATTCAAACAAATGGCCATAGCATGACAATACAGAAAGTCTGAGATGCTAAACTCTAAACACAGTTGCTGCCCAGCCCTGGAGGTGCACGGAGTCATTTCTATGGTTATGTCCTCAAAGTGGGTCCACATACAGCTGCGTTTTGTCTAAGCACCTGGCTTATGCCATGGGGCATTTAGATGCTTCTCCAGCTGTTTTGTCTGCAGGTGGTTTTGGAGCATACCTGATTGAGCTCGGAACAGAGTAGACCTGGGAGCAATGGGACCTCCCAGCTACCCTTCCTCCAAATGTGGCAGTATCTGTAGCACTTTGCACACAGGATGTTAACACTAGTTTGCCTTGGACATCAAACAGACATGCTCTTTTTCTGCCTACCCCCTAAAGCATAAACGAATGTGTACTCATACAGGAGATGGAGGGGCAAGAACAGCTAAAAACAGCCTCTTATAAAAGTTACCCCAAATGCTGGTATTTATGGTCTGCAGATTATGGATATGCTGCTACTCCCCTAGATCAAAGTCCCATTCATAGCCCAGTTAGCAACTGTAGCCTTGCTTTTAGTGCCACATACATGGGCCAGATCAGTAGTGATGTTGGTACAGGACAGGAAACATCACAAACTAAATGCAAAATAGACATTAGCCTCTGGTCATCTTCCAGAGCTGGGCAGCTGGAATCAAACGGCATGATTCAGACCATTTTCAGAGGAAATAACATAACTACCATCTGGCTTTGTAGTATGGCTCACTGCAGTTGGTCTTTCCTCAGTACCACTCAAGTAAATTTTGGAACAATAGATGATAATGTGACTGCCAGTCAACTTCTTTCCTTCTCTTCTGTTATAATTATGAGTCTCTGTTCAGTGCCTTATTGCTCCAAGAATCTTTGGTTTTTCATGACTATTTAATTAATCCCATTATTTTCTGAACTACAAATCTCATTTTCAATTTCTCCATTTATCAGGGTGGCAAACCACTCAATTAATTTTACAGTACAGAACTCCCATAAGGTCTGACTATTATAGATCAGCACTGCATCACTGTGTTGCATCTATCACTTGAGGCTTAATCATTTCAATAACCAGCAGGAAAAGAAAGCATTTTGTATTTAAATGACCATAATTTTGGTCCCAGTTCAATAGAGCATTTAAGCCTGTGTTATGGGCTAGGAGGTCACCAGGACTCAGCATGTGTTTCAGCAAATGAATGATGCATTGCTGTGTCAGGGAAGGACCTGAAAGAGCTCAGCTGTAGGAAAACAGCATATCTGCCCCTTATAGCACACACCACACAGGAGAGCTGCGATGCACCTCCAGCAAAGCTGCTTATCTTACAAGTATGAAACAGATGCTCTCTGCAGGAGTTGGGGGATGCTGGTAGAGTCAGCAGCAGCGTTTTCATCTGATTCATGTTTCGGAGGGTCTTGGCCCCAGATCAGTATAGCAAGAACACATGCTTAAATCCCACTGCAGATAATTGGGCTGAAATCCATGCTGACCTGAAGGTACATGCTAGCTGGTATTGCTGCCTCCCACTGCAACCCCGCAGGCCTGTGTGTTTGCTTTCCTGTACACTTTAGCGGGAGCTGGAGCCCTGTAGTGCTGCCATTGCTCACTCCTACTCTAAGGCTGACAGTCTTAACACTTTTTTTTTTAAGAAATATATTTGTTTCTTTGCTACCTTCTGTTCAGAAGAAGAAGGGACAGCCATTAGAAGCTGCTTTGTGTGTACCCTCTGCAGCACCATTTTATCCAAGTGAGGTGTACCATGGCAACCGCCGATGCGGATCTCAGGGTGTGGGAAATCTGCTGAGGGCTGGCAAAGCATGTGAAAACTCATCTGTGCCAAAAGGTACCAAATGCCATTCAAAACCTACATCTGACTGTGGCAACCTGTAAAAGACTCAAAGGATTCCACCCAAATTAACTCACTGTTTTATTAAACAACTAGAATCCTTGGAACTTATTCAGTACCTTGCAGTCAGTAGACTAAAATGCTATAATCAAATTAAAATCCCCAAATTCCTTTTCTACAGTATGAACAAGTTGCTGTCCATAGCAAAGCAAGTGAGTTTACAATGTAGAAGAGTTGGGGAGATGGTTCGTCAATGGCAGGGCTTGAACAACCTTGCAGTTCCTGCAGGCTGGGTAGCCACATGGCTGCATGTTCATATCCCAGCATACTCCCTGGTAATTGGCCTGCTCTGCACTGGCTGGGCTGTGAAGGAACAAGTGTGATGCTCACGTCATGGGAGCAAACCTGGGAATAGACTACCAGATCTCCTACCCAACCCTGCAACTCTCTCCTTTGAATCAAAGAGGACAGACATCAAAAGTTTTCTTCTGAGAGGATGAGAAAAAATTCTTTTGCTTTGTTTGTGGGGTTTTTTCTGTCAATAATACAAAGTTCTAACTTTTTTTTTCCTCAGGGAACTCCTCACTCAACCTTGTCAGGAGATACTGTACCAGTATAGCATTATGAAATCAGCTTGCTTCTGATAAGATGTCCCCAGTTCTTCAGACCATGGGTAAATGTTTATCAAAAAAGGAAACACTTATTTCTTTCACTTCACCTATTTATTAGTGGGTATAGAAGCAGATGAACAACTGGCATGAAGACCTATTTAAACATTTAATCTGTATCAAGACATGGGCCAGTGAGTGATTTCATCCCTGTGGATCTCAGCTTGACCTTTCTTGTGAAATTCTGTCAGCTCCAAGGATCACAGTGTGCTTTGTCTGGGAGCTTGTTGCTCCCATGCGGTGTACTTGTGCCTTGGAGATTGCAGTCAGATGCAGAAAATACTCATTTAACATACTGTATCCTGAGTCAGATCCTACAAGGACACTGTGTGCTCCCACAGCTTGCTGAGATTCTCATTTTGTAAATCTCTCAATGGAATCATATGACAGCTGCAAATTTAGGAAAAAAAAAAAAGTCTTGTCATTGGACTCCACTGTGAGCCTTTTGCAGGTCTTGGCTTTGTTGGTCTGACTTAAGTCCCCTCATTTGATGAATCAGAGCATCCACTTCATAAAGAGAAGAGTCCTGGCACAGTGCCGCCAAAGCAGTGAGATTTATTTGGGAATCACCATTTGGGAGCAAAGTGCTTTGACTTCTGTTTAGTTGTAGTCAACAGGTCAACGTGCTGCTCCTGCAGTTCTGAACATCTCCTTCTGGAGGGCTTTTGGTTTTGTCCAGGGACTTTCAAAACTAACAACATTAAAGTAACAGCTACTATGAGAAGAGTTTGTGCCACCAATGCTTCAACAACTAAACACATGGATTCCTGAGTAAAATGCACTCTGCTGTTGAATCATGTAGGCTGTATTACTAGGGTTTCTCTCAGATGAGACTGCATTTCTTACTGTCTTCAGCTTTTGTATTTATTAGTCTTCAGAGTTTCAAAGTCTTCAAATAATCAGACAGAAGCGCAAGAACACACTGAAATGGAGTAGAAGTTAATATATAATAGTTCAATAATTGTACTCTTTTGGGAAGACAATTTGTAATGACTTTCAGGTCCATAAAGATAAATCAAAAACACTTAATGCACAACTGCAGTGCATAAATGCTGTTTATCACCAGTGCTTTTCTTCTGTAGGTCTCAGTGCATCCTACAGAAGTAAGCTACTGCAAACCCTTCTACAGGCGGAGAAATTGAATTACAGAGAGCTTAAGTTACCTTTCCAGACCACTGCTCTGAACCAACATCATCCAAAGTCCAGGCTTTATAATGCCACATCTGTTGCACCATAGTGCATGAAGTACTAATCACATATGGAAAAGCAGTAGAGTTGTGCTCCAATCCACAGATTTCACGTCTCAGTTTGGAGCCCAGCCTACCCATTTCCCAAGCCTCAGGTGCACTGGTGTGTTTGTGTGGGCAGTTGTGCTGGAAGTTCCCAGCTGAAGGCCACTAAATGCAAAATGCAGTGCAGCTTGAGTGCCAAGGACTGATTTTTCCAAGGTCCAAGGGAAAATGAAACAGGTAGTCTGTGTCCTGATTTGGGTCTGCACATCTAGAAATGACTGTCTAAAGCATCTAAAGACTCAAGATTCATCTGGACTGAAAGTGAGCTAGGATCAGAAGATAAGGGTATGGTTTTGCACCTTCTCTGCTCCTCTTGTCAGTCACTATGGCTCTGGCTCCCACAGGACCTTCTGGTGAGGGCCAGCTGGGATTTCTGCTGCTCTGGTGAATAGACCTTTCTTTTCCCCAATGCTTGGAGTATGGACAAGAGCCCTCCCTCCCTCTGACAGCAAGCTGCTGTTCCAGTCTAAGTGTTCTTGTTGAGCTGTCCTGAGACAGCTTGCACTTCGACTGGCTATGGCTTGAGGATCTTTAGAGCTGGATATGTTGTCTCATAATGCAGAATCAAGCATGAAGCAAATCACCGATCTGGTAAGAATTTACTCAAGTAGCTGAAGTTCCTTCAAAGTATTTTCACAAATAAGTTTGCACTGGCAGGCTTGCCAACCTTGTATTTTCATCTCCATGATGTCATGAAGCTGGTTAACCCCTTATTCCATGCTCTGGCTAATTTAATAGAAATGCAGTTACATGTATGTGTTGGTCAGTCCAGGGCTGAAGTATTATTTTGTGATATATGGATCTGCTGTTCATGATTGCAGACCATGAGAGTGGGTATGATTGCAATAATACTTCCTGCAGTCTCCTCCAGCTGCAAGGGTATTCAACAGCTAACCTGTTAAAATAGGAGAGCTATTATGAACTCAGATAACCACAAAAAATGTAACATATTGTTGCACCCTCACTGAGGAAAGAACTCAAATAACTCACAAAAGAGAACCATGAAAAAGCCACACAGCCAAAATATGTACACTGATTTATTCACTGTACAGTGGGAATATAACCACTCGTCTGCTTTTATACCTCAAGCACAACAAGCCTCATTAGAAGTCTATTCACAGTTCATAGCAAGCTATAGACTCAAAAAGAGTCAGAGTAGTTCAAGGGAGGGGTAAAGGCCATTGTCAGTCAGCAAAACTATAATTAATCATGATCATATTCTCTGGTGACTAACTGGGAGTTAAATTATTCTTGTTTTTCTAAATAAACCATGGCAGCTTTAAATTGCTGAAGGGAAATATTAGCTGTGAGCTTAAGTTATTGAAATGCTGTGGTATGTTCCGGTATTTAGTGTTGTAATTTCTGTGTTTGTTTGATATCGTTTACTGCATATGGCTCACTCTTGAACAGATGGCAGGAATTTTTGTTTCTAAATGTTGTTCTGATAGTGGATGGTCAAGAATCCCTCCATTACAGCAAACCATTGCAAAGGGCAACAGCAACTGGAAAGCAAGTATGGTTGTTTTCCTTTCCTGCACAGGCAACTAACCAACCAACCAACCACTCACCCCTCTCTACACGAGCCAGAGTGTGTGCTTATGGCAAGACAGCCACCCGCTGCCACTGGCCATGCACCTCTCTGCTTCCCGCCAAGGTACATGTGGAAGATGGAGGTACAGAGAAAGTTAATGGGATAAACATGTTTTGGCTACACAAGTAAGGTGTCAATTCCAAGGATATTAGCTTGATTAGAGACATCTTGCTGGGCAACACTTGCTTTTACAATTGAAGATTAAGTCTGTCAGTCACAATAAAATCTTGACTCGGTCATGACTATGCCCAAATACAGACCCTGAGAAGAGGATTCTAAGGCTTATAAAATGGGACCCAACAGGTGACTCATTTGTGTATTTGTTACAAAAAAATTGAACATTTCTGTTTAAAGGACATCCAGTATTATTGGTGGTGTAGGAAATAATTGCCCAGACAGGCCCAGTGGTTTGGATCAATGCAACAGCCATTATATCACTGGGTACATTCTGTAATTACTGTATATTTCAACAGTGGCTAGAGTCTCATCCCTCAAATCCCATCATCCTGATCAAAGCTACCTGCATATAACAAGCTCGCTCTCAGTCTCCCTTCTCCTACCATACATGGTGCTGGTAAGCCTCGTTGTCCCATTTCTCACAAGCCCAAGTACGCTTGCTTTTTGCATCAAGTAAGTTTTCTGCCCAAACAGAACACAGCTGCTGCACCATGGCCTCTCACCTGAACCCACATGAGGAGCTGCTGCTCCCTCACCAGTCACACCCTTCACCAGTGCTACACCGTCTGACCTGTGCAATTCATCTCCTGCTCCTGCTGCCTCCCTCCCTGCACTTTTCTCCACTGTGCAAAATCTGCCCCCATGTCCCAGACTGCCTCTGTTCCCCCTCTCACACTACACACCAAGTGTTGCAGTTACTGTACTTTTTCACAGAATCATAGAATCATTAAGGTTNTTTGATTTTGGACCATCAGCCTCGCTTTTGTTCTCATGGCATGTTTTAGGAGAGGTCTTCAGCTAAGAGCCAAAAGGGACTGTGGCACTTGCTCATGATGCGAAGCCTGTGGCACACACAGGCTGCTCTGAGGAACTGGCTGTATTGGAAAGAACTCATAAGAGCGATGCATTTTTTCTTCCCTGCACTGTGCCTTTCAGTGCAGGTCACCCTCCTCACGTCTCAACACAAAGACCGCAGCAGAAGAGACCACCATGGTATTGCTGCTGTCACTCTTTCACCTCTCAGGACAGGAAGGAAAGAGAGTAAGAGACAAAGCAAACCCAGCTTTTGCTGTCTTCCAGCAAGGAAGCTATGCTCTGCAGAGTGCTACTAGAGCAGAAGAAGGGCTGCTGCAGGGGAGGGCCTGAGCAGGCAAGCACAGATGCACACATAGCAAACTAAGGGACCTGCAGCTGTTTGAGGTACTGGTCAAAGCACTTCACTGAATAGAAGGGGGTCACTGGTGTAGGACATTTTGGTGTATTTATCTGAGGACAAGACATCTCCTTTTTCAAATTGCCATAGAACAAATTGCCTGCACAAAACAAGAGGTTTTGGAGGCTTTACTCAGAAGGGGAAGGCTTGCTTCTTGCCAAGCACACATAGCTTTCACCTGCATTGCTTAATTAGCTTCCTACAGTCCAGTCTGTGTTGTTTCAGAACCTGTTATATCCCATATCCGACAAAGTCATTCCTGTTTCTATGTCATGCTTCAATTGCCCCAGTTTGCAGGAAGTATTTGGATGTTAAATTTGATTTAAGCCATTATGTTTCATTTTTATTGAGACTCTTTGACTCACCATTTATTTAGCTGCTTTAGTTGCTTGTATGGCAGGTTGCCCATTGCCAAGGCATCAAGCACCTCATCACTGGTTTAAAAATGGGCAGACTGACAAGCCCCAAATCCTGAGAGACTGAGCCAGATTTTACAGGGGGTGATTCATCTTTCAGTTGACAACTTCCAGCTGCTGATATTGGGAGGTTTAGTCTTCTATTGACAGCACAAATGTCTCAGCCAGTCTTAGCCATTTTATGTGATATGAAGAGATAATGTCTAAACTAGCTGATCCCTGATGTGAAAGGGCCTGCCAGTGTTTATTGGTAATATCACGAAGGCTATGTACTCTCTCTAGTGCCACTGATAGCTCTTGACGTCAGTGGGAATGGAGCGGAGGCAGAGGTGTCTGTGTGTGTTGTTTTCTCCATCCATGGTATCAAGATTATGAATCAAGACTGAGTGTGAGGCATCTTATAATGAAGCAGCATGGCTGAGAGCTGCAAAGAGGAGCATGCATGGTTCTTTCTTTACAGCCTCAGAGACCCAAAACCAGGGAGTAGGTTGTGGAAGATCCTGGGATTGATTTCTAATTATGCTGATGGCAGTCTACTCTCCAAACAGTGTTGTTGAAAGGCAGAATCATTTCACTAGACTGCAAAATTCATGACAGCAGACAAGATTTATGACACATTATGTGTGAGCAATGAAGTTGTTTTAGTAGTTACAAACATTGTCAGATACAATGAGTAACTGAGGTTTTCCAAAATTAGGGTATTTTTTAAAGTTATCCTTAGAAACCCTCAAACCATTAAAAAGAACTGCAAAATCAAATTAGGGACTTCAGAGTAGCTTCACAAAGGATAGTTAATGTTCATTTTAGACAACTATATAAAAAATTTAGATTCTCAAAATGAATGTTCTGTTACTACCCAGCCCTTGAGGACATATAAAACAGATCCAGTAAACACACAGCCTATGGGCATGTTGACAACGACCAAGGTCTGAGTGGCACCCAGCCTCTTCAAGCCTACAAACTGGTGGTACACTGAGTGCTCTCTGACCCACACCGCTTGCACAACCTTCATCCAACAAGCTAAGAGCATTACAATGTCAAAACACCACATGTTTTGGAAAAGGTAGTGCCATCCTATTTGGGCAATGCTTAGGACAGTCTCCATGAAGATTTGCTACATCCTATGAGAGTGTACTTAACACAAGCTATAAAACGTGTGGGAACATCAGCACCAAAACTGCTAAACAATCCTGAGGCATTGCCTGCTGTTTCTGGTGATTCCTGCTCTCCTCACCAGCTGCTGCAAGGGCTACGCTGGAGTGTCAGCCCCGCATGGGGATGTGATCTGAACTTGGGGCTGCTCCTGTGCAGCTTCCTGACCCCACCGAATCCAACTTTTAAGACAAGGCTGACAAACAGGCGTTAGGACTGTGAATGCCAAGGGGAATTTGCAAGCTGCTATTCGCATTTGTGCCTGCCCAAATACCTCCCAGACTCCAGGCATGAGTCTGTCCCCTGCTCACAAGGCCATGCACACCATTTCAGCATCAAGAGTCAATGTCACAGAAGACAAAAAATCAATAGGATGACTGAATAGCAGCATCTGGGTCCTAAGAGTCACATAAATTTTATAGCAGAAGTGACTACTGACATAAGCAGCTGCTGAGTTTTATAAATCCCTGCATAAATGTTTTAGAGGATCAGGCCCCCTGTTGCCTGCTTAGTGCCAAAAAACTTGCTTGTTACACACTTTGACTTCTTTCCTGCACTTTTTTTTTATTTCATCATTGTATTTAAAAAACATAGGAAGAAGATGCTTTAAAGCTGTTTACATTACTCTTTGAAGCATAATTAATACTAAATTTGTGCAGGATGATAAAATAGAGCAGAAAGTAACCCTGATTTTGGATAAATTAATTTTCTAACACCTTCGATTAGGGAGGGAAAAAACATTTTTTTTCTGTTCTACAACCTTTTATAGTGTTTTATTCAAAATCCAATTCAATCACAGCTACATCCAGGCACAATGCCCCCATAGAAGCCTGAGTATTGCTACCAAAAAGTGAAAATCTGTTTTCTGGCCCCCTCCCAGGAAGGGCTGGTATAATTGGGCTGCAGGGGAAGAGTGTGCTCTTTCTTAAATTTGGTTCTTTCACTAGTTATTCCTAGGGTAGCAGTATAATTTTTTTTTTTTTTTAAGTCCTAGTTCAAGGATATTAAAGTTACCACAGGGAAAAATAATTTTATTTGATAACTATCCAACAAACAACTAAAGTGATTTTTCTGCCTCTGGACCTTGCTACTTGCCTTCCTTAAATTAACAGCTTCTCAACTCAAATCAAAATACTTCCTAGTGTAAAAACCACCCGTCCTGTTTATTCACACCTAGCAGGGTGAATAGTTCACTTAGTCAGCTCAAAAGGAAATCGCTGTAAGCATCATCTGCAGCTGGACAAAGGTTACCACAGGGCCCTCTGAAATTCTTTCCTGTCTATGTCTTTCTGAGTCACAAAGTGCCCAAGACAGCTGGAAGATTTCTGGCAGCGGTGGCGAAGGCAGGGCAGCAGTCCATGAGCCAGGAGAGCCAGGTGCTGCTTGCTGCAATTTGCCTGTTGTGTGGCCCTGGCCAAGATACTTCTTGCCCTGTCTTCTCCATGGGTTGTCTGCTGTTGGGACAGGGTGTTTGTGCAGCAGGGGCTGGATGCAGCAGGATGAGCAAGGATCCCTCCTGAAGCCATGGAGCAGAGGAACAGGTTTGCTTTATCTGTCAGAGCTGAAGGAGGCCTTTCTACCTCTTGGAGGTGTTCACAAACCAAACACTAACTCCCGAAGTGAGACTGGGGACAACTTTCAATAGCCCTTAAAGGCTGGGATGTTTGTCTGAACACTTCAGAACTTCTCAGCCTACAGGACAGGGATGGGCAGCATTCAGTGTAACATTATTCTCTGCATCATGGTTCTCCTTTACTGTTTTCTTCCAAAACTCTTTTATTTTTCCAAACCTTAAGTACAAATCATAAGGAAAATATAGCAAAGGGGGGGGCGGGAGGGACAGCTGCCTGCTAGGAGTAAGGAGAGGAGAGACCTTGCTCTGGAGCAGGAGCTAGGTCCCTTTACATACAAGGAAAATCATAGAATCATAGAATCATAGACTATCTCAAGCTGGAAGGGACCCATAAGCATTATCAAGTCCAACTCCCTGCTCCTCGCAGGACTATCTAAAACTAAACCATAAGACTAAGAGCATCATCCAGACACTCCTTGAACTCTGACAGGCTTGGTGCCATGACCACTTCCTGGGGAGCCTGTTGAAGTGACTGACCAACCTCTCAATGTAGAACCTTTTCCT
>VZTL01032450.1:684-44988 GCA_013400535.1 Scopus umbretta
CCATCTCAAATATGAAATCACAGAGGCGCTACTACCATCATTGATTAGCTTGGGCTTGGCCAGCGGTAGGTCCCTCTTGGAGCTGGCTGGCATTGACTCTATCAGACATAGGGGAAGCTTCTAGCAGCTTCTCACAGAAGCCCCCCGGCTACCAAAGCCTTGCCATGCAAACCCAATACAGTAATAAACTAAACTGAAGTTAAACCACCACAAATACACACAATAAAGAGAAAATCCAGGAGACCAACAGACCAAAGGAATAAGTGAAACATGATAGAATTGCTGTGCTTAGAGGTTTCTAAAATACTTTGTATCTGAATTCATTTGAGTTAAAATGAAAAATGCCACTTCATCCTAAAACTATCAATACCTGAATAAAACGTATTAGAGACCCACTAAAGCAAGCAGGCCTCTGATAAAGCTGTAAGGTTGCTAGAGCATCTAGAGAAACACATGAGGAAACGGATGTGTTAAAAAAAAAAGAAAAAGAGGAGAGGCACTTTGCTATAATTACAGTATTACTAATGAATTTTTAGAGTTTAAATGGCAATTCTCAATAATAAAAATTGCAAAAATTGAGAAATAAACCATTTGTATAGTCAGTACTCTCTCAGGAACATAGTAGTACTTCAGTTTTTGCAACAGAATTGTTGCCTATTTCTATTCTCTCTCAAAAATTACTGAACTTCATTTTAAAGCACATGTATGGGAAACTGTAAGAATCACATTAAACCTCAATAAAATATATGATTTTTACAGTATAATAGATGTGGCTGTTAATGATTTTCAAGTCACAAGAGCCCTCTCCTGCCACACAGAGCACATGCTAATCCTTTTAATCTTCTATAAAGTATTTCTGCAATCACTGTAGCTACCATAATACTTATAGTCTAGTAAAGTCTGTTCTTAAGACACATTAAGCATCTCATTATTCAGAAGCAAGTTTAGTTCTTGGGCTAGCAAATAAGAATGGAATTAACAAATACTTTTAAACAAGCTCATAATGAAATAGCTTCACTAAAGTTTCCATCTTGAACAACGTAAATATATATTTTAGCTTATGGAAATATTTGAAAAGCAGGACCTGAACCACCTGGTTCCAAACCCTAGCCTGAACAGTTACAACTTTACAAACGGAGAAGTAACAGTTCTGAAGATGACTATTAAAGAGCTTATACAAAAAAGTGAGAAGAAACAGATTTTTTTTTTAACTAAGGATACCTAGGATTGTCAAATAGGTTGTTAAATACGTTCTGTTAACACACATACATAAATAGCTACTCACACTTTATGAAAAATAAGCAGTATTAAAGCGTTGCCATTGTAGAATTAGTAGAATACCCACCAGTAGTATCTCCCACCAAGGCACTAATGTTTCATTACAACTACAAAATTTACACAATGAGAGATTTTAACCAACAAAACTAAATCCTACCTCTAAACCACAGTTTTCCTACCTGAAATCACACCTAGTGAGAAAGCAGAAACTACATCTGTGAAACCCTTTACAGTCCCAAGACTTAAAATGATCTGCTGAAAGAGTGGTGAGGCATTGGAACAGGCTGCCCAGGGAGGTGGTGGAGTCACCATCCCTGGAGGTGTTCAAAAAACGTGTAGATGTGGCACTCCAGGACATGGTTTAGTAGGCATGTTTTTTGTTTTTTTGTTTGTTTGTTTGGGGGGGTGTGTGTGTTTTGGGTTGATGGTTGGACTAGATGATCTCAGAGGTCTTTTCCAACCTTAACAATTCTATGATTCTATGAAATACCCAAGTAGTTTCTCTTGAAGGCCTTCTGCTCTGCTGTAGATCACTTGGATGAACTCATGGCTACCAGTGCTTGATTCTGCCTATCTATCAGCTGTGCTTATTACTAGGCTGGACAACTTTTTGGGTGCTGGGAAAAATAACAATTTAGTCAGTGCTTTTCTTGTCACCATTAAACTATTGTTATTTCATCATGACTTTAGGAACTATGGCTTCTGGTTATTTTCTTTCCAGCTGAGACAAAAAATGAAAATCCCAATTGCTCTCTACTTCTATCACACTTACCACACAGAGTTCCAAAAATATTATTTGCAGTGGCTGTTATTAAAACTGGCTTTTCTGGGAAAAATCAGAACAACCGAAGCCTCGTTTCTGCAGATGTTATTGCTATGTGCAAATGTATAGACTGTGGTAGTCCCGGATCATGCCCCTATCTGCATCTCCTGTTCAGCAAGTTTTGCATGTGCTAGGTGGCTGGCTTTTACACCTCACAGCTTGTTACATAGCCCTTCTTTTGGCAGTAACATTAATATCTATTTCTGTCTTCTACCTACTCAGTAGTTTTCACAAAACATTTAATATCTTTTATACTTTTTTTTTTCCTCTGGCCAGTTTTTTTCAGAAAAGAGTAGGTATTTATATCTTCCAATTCATATGATTACACTCCAAAGATTTTTTCCAAAGGGATTACAAATCAGAAATTCAGTCTAATGAAACAGTTGTCTAAATACAGTGCTTTAGAAAGCTAGACTACCAAAGTACAAGAGAATGATCAACTAGTATTGTATCACTGGTGTATTGTGTATTGCCTTTTTTTTTTTTTAACGATATAAAACTCAAATTTACAGAAATAATCCTGAAAGATGCACAAACAACAAGCATCCTTCACTTGCTCTGCAATACATCAGTGGTTTTAAATAGGCTTGTCTTTTTCTACTGCAGCGTATTAGCTATTTACTGGATATTCAGGATATACCCTACTCTCTTTCAGCTCCAGAAAGAGGGGAAGTGATGAGCATAGGTGATGTTATTTAACAGTTCAGAAGCTCCTAGTAATGTGTTGTTATAGTCTAGAATCCACTACAATTTTTTTTCTGCATGCTTTTTTGTCTTTTAAAGGAAAGAACCCCCTCCTTTCCCCGAGATTCAGAGACAGGACTTTGGAGTCTCACCCAAACAGCACACCAGTATTTGCTGCGTCCTTACACGGTTAGCAAAGTCTCTTAACCACCGAAAGAGTCTTCGCTTGTGTTCCATGGGCTCCCCAACGGCGATCAGTAGTTAAAGGACTCTGTACGCCCCCTCCTTGTGCGGCTCGGCCCTCGGAAGGAATCCAGCCCACGAGAACCGTACCCGTGCTGTGTGCGAGTGCCCTCTTCAGCCCAGTCAGCGTCATTACAGAAAGGTCATGGTGTAAAATTTTATTGACTTCCAAAATTAATAGTTTTTGAGGTACAGCTGCCATACTTTTCCTCTCTTGAAGATCCACAATGACATGGAGACTAAAGGGAAAGTGTATGTTTAGTGGGAACTTTGGAAAAATAATTTTTTATTAGTAAATAATATGTTTTCTTTAAGTATATTTACAAATTTGTGTGCTGTTACCAGATGGAGAATTATGATAATTATTAAATAAAAACAATTCGAGGGTGGACCATGAAAGTGTATTAAATTGACAGCTAAGGAGCTTTGCAAGAGACTGAGAAGTTGGCATGAAGCATATTTGCTGCGATTCAGCAATGGTTGTATCTGCAGGCTATTAACATAGCACAAGTATGAGTTTCAAAAAGGGAAATAACCCAGAAGTTACAAGTTAATTGATACTGATGAGATTACTTAAAAATATACTTGATCTTAAAATCATCTACTATGATGTCAGCGGTGTTTCCCACAGCTCATTCTGCTCAGTGATTAAGATTTGCCTTGTCATTTAATGATTCTACAAGAGTTAAGATTCAGAAAATCAGAGCTTACATTAAAATGTAAAGAACATAAACCTTTTTTCCCAGATTTTTTGTAAACATCTTGATATTAGCAGCCTCTGAAATGAATACAAAGATGTAAAAGACCTAATCAAAAAAAGCTCCATAACTTGTACACAACTTCCTCGTTCAGTTGATATTTAGGTAAAGTTCTGGAGTCATATCACTGAAGTAAAGACTGATGTTCTGCCAGACAAAATAAAAATAACAAGATAGGAAGCATTACAGCAGCGTATCTTTGCTATTAAAACACTGCAACTTCATTGCTGCTGTCAAACTCACCTAAAGTGTCTATGCTGTATTTCATAAAAGAAATCACAACTTCTACTCAGTTCTAAAGAGAACTGTACTTGTACCAATGGCAGGAAATACGGTATGTGAGTCTGGTGGCACCAGTGGGGTTTTTTTGCTGTGTTATAAAGGTAAATGCCTGTTGACGCTAGGCTCTATGTAGTGGATGTTTAGTAATTCTGTTTTTAGGGATCCTCCATGCCTATGTGCTGCCTACTCTAAGATAATTTTCACCCCACAAAATAGATTTTGTAACTCAGTAGGACTGAAAAATATGTTAAAGCGTAATAGACTGATGGTGATAAAATCATTCAAGCTGACAGAAAGAGTGTTTCATTCTAGTAAAACAGTATTGTCTACAGGCTGACTCTCAGTACCTTAATAGTCTCATTAATGACTTGATGTGTAGTAACCTGTAAAAAAACCTTTGTGTCTCTTGCTTTCTTAGCAAAAAACTTGGTAAGAAAGTTTGCTGTTCAATTTTATGGATGTTTTCAAAATTGAAACACTAAGAAAATGAAATTTCTTTGAGGCAATAAGTATCATGGTGAATTCTCACCTGTAAGAAAGACAGTTTAGGTGTTTTTCTTCTGGTTGCATTACCTGTGGATATGAGTTGGCAGAGCAACTGCACTCCTGTGCCATCCATTGGCACAGAGATAGAGGAATGGGTGGGATTCACCTCACCCATTGTAACAAGCTAATAATGAAGTGTTTAGTCTGAAGTATTTGCCTTAAGTTCTTGTCAATGTACCAGACAGGTGACTTTAGGTAGGTGTGCTTCTCTAGTGACTGGAGATGGAGTCTAGGGTGACTTGGTCAGGTTAAATATCTAACCTACAGATTGGTAAAATTGGGTGAAAAGGTCTTTAGTATTAATTAATAGTAATTTTCTTTTTTTTGCTTAAGTGTGTTCCCTCTGTCTGTTGCTACTACTCTATTTTACAAATCAAAAGTATCAGTAACACCAGTATGTTAGCTGTCATGTTACCTAACCCAACGACAACAACAAAAGAATTACTGGAAGTTAACAGCTTGTGTTGCCCTAGTGTCCACATCAGTACCATTGGCCGGCTGCAATATCTTAGTGAGCAGGAAGGAAGAATCTAAGAGAAGAAACACAAGAGGAGGATTCCCTGGCTGTCATAATTGTGCTACTTCTACAGTTCCCCTTTCCTGCTTCATGGAAGTCTGAAGGTGAACAAACAACTGGAAGGCTTTTGCACCCATAACTGTGATTGTTGTCCTTTCTTCCCAGCCAATATTTAAAAAAATAAAATACCAAACAACTATTAATTACATGACATGGCTGTCATACCGCTTGATGGGCATTACAACTTAGGCATTACAATTATATTTTTGGTGTAAGCTTCCTGATCTGGTGGCAAGGTTCATGTTTAGCATACTTAGATCCACAGCTTGTATTGATTTAGAAGATAGGTTGGCTTCAGTTTGTAGGACAATCTAAGCCTGAGTACATAATTAATGTACTCAGATAACTAACGTACTCAACGTGTTGAGGTACAACTTTTTCCACTTTGTATACAAGAACAACTGAACACACGATGTCTCTATAAATGATCATTTGACACTGTCAAAATTTCAGCGTCTCAATATTCAGCTTGTCTGGGACACATTTTCACTGAAGACTCAGAGAAGGATAAAGGTAATGCTGTTGTTTTCAACAGTCACAAACAAGACTCTCTGGAGATATTTTCTACAAAGTAACTTTTCGCCCTGGAATGAAAGCATATATAAGCACATATAGCCGTAACATGACTTTTCAAAGCTGTACTTTTTTAATCTTATTGACAAAGACCTAAAATCTTCAAACTGACAGCTGTTTATTCCCTCTGCAAACCTGTACCAAAAGGTACAGATTTAAAAAATATGTTAAAGACTGATTTCAAAGGAGAAGTTCAATTACACTATGTACGAAGACACTGTTCAGTGATGGACATAAATTCTTAAGCTTGCATAGCCGCAAGGCCTATACATGTGACTATCTGTAAGCAATCAGGGGTAACTTAATGCAAAATACTAGTAATTTCAAAGTGTTGAAAGATTTCACAGCAAAAGATATGAAGACATTTAAAGCACAACAAGTCATACAGGAAAGTGATTTCTAAGTTCCTTTAAAGAAATGCTGAGGACTTTAAAAGAACTGTGGAGTCTTCAGATGTAACTAAAGAACCTTGCAGGAACTTCTGAATGGGGAACTACAAATTCTATCCTGTCCAAACAGGACTTTTTGGACAAAATTTTCCTTTGAGAATATTAAATATGCTCAGTTGACTTGAAACTAAAATAGATTGTGAGGAACTATTAAACTAGAGGTATAATCTGCCTCTGTGTCTGTTAAGCAATCATATGACCATTAAGGTTCAGACCTGTGAAGTGGCAAACTTTGTGAAGTGCTGGTTGACCTTAATTTCTATTAGCTTTAGAAGGAAAGCAAGACAGTGGAAAGTATTATGAGTTATTCAGCCCTCACTGATACTGTGAATGTAGCTTTTATAACTGTTCTAAACACATGTTAACAAAGAACCTAAACCAAACAAACTTACACAACAGTTACTTTTATGTTTTGTCATCGAACAAAAGCAAATGCACATAAATTTCACTACAAAGTATCAAAAGAAGTTTTGAAATGGGGACCATCTTATATGTCTTCTGGAAATGTCTTACACAAGAGGATATTTGGCTAGATTTACGTTATCTCATAGTATAGACCCCTAATCCCATTGGTATGGGGCTTGGAGACATTCTAATTAATCGACAGTAACAACTGTATCAACTGCCTGATACATGCTCTTCAGGGGCAAATTGTGAATTCTTGAGCCTAGATTAATGAGGTAAGAGCCACACAGAATGTTGTTAGAGCCAATCCTGTTTCTAATTTTGCCATGTGGCTCTTGAGTCGAGTAGAACTTCATTTCCCAAGCAGAAAACAATGAAACACTCTAAGAGAACTAAAGAGCTCAGAATCTGTTATTCCATGTGCTTACTAGCCACTGCATGATCCAGTGCTCTTATGTGACTACCTCTGAGCAGGTCCACCATGATACCTGTCCTTAGGTATCTGCCACAACCAGAAGATGCTGATATCCAGTGACTTAGTTAAAGGGCATGCACTTACCTGACATCAGGGACAGGGTTGCCAGCAACTCTGCATTCCAGCAATACTTTGTTTCCTTCAGCAACTTCCTGGCTCCGGAGCTTCTGAGTGAATTGAGGTGGTGAAGATTTAGTCTCTTCCATGTTGATGAAGGGGTGGCAAACGACCATTTCGGTCTGAGTGGTGCTCTCCCTTTCAGAAAATTGTTCCCCGTTCAGAGGAACCCCAGGTAATTTTGCCTCAGGCTCAGTCTCTTGATGTGGCTTGTCAAACTCCTGGTTCACTGAGGTACTTACAGCTGGTTGTTTCTTTTTAGGAGACAGGTATCCACTGTCTGGAGAAGAAGAGTCTCCATCAGGACTTCGGCCTCTTGTCTTTGCTGCCTGTCTAAATATAGATGACAGTTCCTCTATGAATGTGGCAGCTTTGTCACATAGCTTGTTCCTGGAAGGAACTTCTCCCTGGGATGACGATTCAGACTTTGGGCTTGTTTTAGGTACACCTGGACCATCTTTCTCCAAATGTTTCAGGCTTCTAATGAAACTGGGACTAGCAGTTAGTGAAGGTGAGGTGTTTGCTTGCCTCCTGGAAACTGTGACAAAACTACTTTCTGTGTGAGGTGTGGTGGATTGCTCCTTCTGATTCCCTGGGAGAACGTGACTTGCAGCAGATGAAGTCAGACTGCTTGCTTGAGGCTTCTGTAAAACATCTCGCTCGTGCAGTCTGGTATCCCTGAAAGAAGGATTTTCTGAGGTACTAGAAAAAGAGGTGTTGAAATAGTGAGTAAAGCCTGGTGCTGCATTCTGATCCTCCTTCATGGAACTGGCAATGGCTTCTCGAGCTATGTCAAGGCTCTTGCATATCTCCTCCTGCGTAAGGAAGGCAGAAAGTTCATTTGAAAATTCCCCATTCTGTATGTCTGATAGGGAGTCATAGAAAAAGTCACAGTAGGATGAAGCTTCTGACATATTTTCAGGATATCCGTTATTGGTGCCTCTCTCTGCACAGTAAGCCTCCTTCAGCATTAAAGAAAGAGGCAATGCCTGGCCACAGCTTCTGTCTTGCATCCTGGAAGACACAAATACAATTCCTTAACAAAAAAACCCTTGTCAATAAAAGCCCCCTCTTACATCCTGGTTCCCATAAGCTGGACACAAAACTGGGAGAAGAGCAGAACCCAACGGTACATGAAATACTTACCGTAAACCTCAGTTTCTATTAGAATGGGTCAGGAATGCAAATTGTCTAGGTGGAAATGAGAGCACTTTTTTCACGTCATTTTTCTCATGCATCTTCCTTCTGAACTATGAAGACATCCTTTGTCTGTACATTGCCTAGCACAAGCTCACTTCCACTGGACCAATATGAGTGATCTGTTATTTCACATCAATGCTACTACACTTCACGCTTTCTGGTTTTAGGCTTATGATGATTTGGGGAATATGTTTACTTTTCTCTTTCGCATAACACTGCCTTCCAGACACTAAACCATCAAATTCCAAGAGGAAAACACTGTTCCAGTTGAAACCATTACGAGAATCTACACAAGGACATTTGGATTAGAAATTCGAAGTTATCCTTTCTGTTTAATGTTGATAATGTGTTTAATATTATTTTACTTCTTGTGTTAAGGTTTTTAACTTGTTACTGTTCAGTACTAAATTTAGTAGTGCTTTTCTCAACACTGATAAGTGGAATATCAAACTACCACATGCTAAAAGTAAAACACTAAAGAAATAGATTTCGCAACCTATGTATCATCCTGCACCACATAAATGTATAATGTATATTCTGTACCAGCCTCACAAAGTACAGAAGCATCTATACATCTCCAGTTTTCCCACATGATTTTAGAATGAGGATGAATGAGCATTCTCTGCCTCTGTAAAGCCAGCAAGAAACAAGACATCAGGGGAACCGCACTTTTCCCAAGAGAAGGATCTGCCTGAAACTCTTCTTATTGAAATTTTTTTGTCCTGCTGGTCACTGGATTGCAGGTGATCTGATTGTAAAAGTAATTGCTGCTTCTGCAAAGCATTTAATTAGGTTGAACATCAGTGTTTTTAATTACTCTTGAAAATTCTCTTCTTCTTATGATAATTTCTAGAAGATTAATTTTGCACATTTTTTTTTAAATATTATATTTTCTCTTAATGGTCCAAAGTATTTCTCTACTGACAGATAGGTGGCTTGAGAGTCATGAGATGCACTCGGATGTATTTTACATCAGCTTGTGCAAGCTCCAATTACCTTTAGTCACTTAACCGGGGCTTACCCGGCATGTAGTCATTAACTGACTGATAGATTATTGGAATTCTTGGCCCGGCATAAGCACCTCTTGATGTGCCTGCTTGTCTTGCCAACAAATTACAACTCAACGCATAAAAGAGAAGTGTAAGAGAACCAAAGCATTTTGGGATTTGATATATGTTTTTATAGAATACAGCGACAGGCTTATTCTTTGCTGGGATTACATTTTTCTTTCCTTTTATCTGTGTTTACAGAGCAACGATTTTAGCAACCATGCCAATCTCTTTTCAGCAAAATCTAAAAAAGCATATACAGTATAACTGACTACCACATAGCAACTTTAAAATATGAATCTGAGAAGCCAAGCAAACAGTTGGTCTAGAGGCTCAGCTGTTAAGGCATAAACTGGATGAATGCCAGGGAACTAAGGGTTACTCTTGGCGAGTTTCTGCCTCCTTAATCTTGGTTATTTTTTAGAACTTTGTATTCAAATGAACAAAGGTGCTACTTTACTATTTAGATAACTCAAATATCTGTGCTTCAAATGATGCCTTTATTTAAACCTGATTCATACTGGTTCCTAGCTTGCTAACATCTCAAAGTGATATGTTACTTACTCAGATAAACTTCTCTGACTTCCAACACCGAGCTGCTCTGGTGTTTCAATGGGTCGGAGGACAATTTCACCTATTGCTAGCCACCCAACGTGATGATTAAAATGAATGTGTTACAAATCAGCACAACTCCTCCTAATACTCAGTTTTATGCTGTTTTGTTAGTCAGTAGAAAAATATAATGGCTATATACGTCATAATTTTCAAACCCCAATGTCTAAATTTAGGTAAATGAATCTGTAGCTGGGTATTTAGATAAAGTCGATGAATTTAAACATATGCTGGTTATTGGCAATTTCTAATGCTGATAAGCCTTCTTGGTGAGAAAGGTCCGGTGCCTAAAACTGGATTTATATGTCTAGCTTTAGACAGCTGAATGGAAGCTTCCAGTATAAAGACTTTTTTTCAGCCACACTGTAATACATAAAACTGCTATTCTTGTAGAGCAACTTGTAACCACAGTGAACTGGAGGTGAAGTATCGCTAACCCTATCAAGTAGCATATCTCATAATTAGACATTTCGAATGCTATTTCTATCTTCTCCAAGTTAGACTACAATGTATTTATAACAGTTTTCATCATCATTACTCATTAGGTAGTCTGCAAAGCCATATACTATATCATTTAAAGACACAAACATGAAATACAACATTGCATGCAGATCAGTGTTTAGCTACACTTCCAGCATTATTGCATATAAACTATTTATGGGGTCCTATTTGCAATATATTTAAAAAATTACTCACAAGTAAACACACATTTTAATATTGTGCTGTTTAAATATTTGTTCAGAAGATAATATAGATGCTCTAAGGAACAATATGGTAAATAATAAATTCAAAATATACTGAATTACAATAATGGCAGAAAACATTTGAATAATTAATCAAATTAAGGTATTAAAGAGATAAATAATGAAATATGGAAAGCCATAGAAAATCAAAGGACTCATTTCAAGGAAAGGATAAGCATCCTGAATTTGTAGAAGCTGTCCAATGACAAATGATTACTTAAAAAAATATGACCCAAAGCCAATCTGTTCAAAGGAATAATACAAAGGAAGAAATGTATCTAGTAAGATTTTTTTAAAAACAAAAAGGCACATATTTTTCCTCTGAATTTTGAAATCCTGCAAACTTACTCCCCAAAGTACAATAATTATATTTAGCAGAAAATATAAAACAGACCTTACAATGAACAGGCCAATACGAAGAGTCTCAAGTATAATTAACAGCGGGTAAAGTTGCTTTTTTCCTCCTTTATCTAAGCAGGCTTAAAGTCGCTCCAGCTATCCACTAAAGATTGCTTGGTCCTCAGTAAGCATCAAGAAGACTGTGGCCTGTGCATTACATCTGTCCTCTGTGACTATGTAATTCTTACCCCACTCATCTATATTTGGTAACTGAACTCATGTTTCAGCAGACTGCTGCTATCTGGAATTCCAGTAGAAGCAACGTTAGGCCTGGAAGTGGTACAAAGTTCTATGCACTTACTACTCAGAAATTCAGAGAACTTAATGATTTAAGTGAACATTTTTTGTTGTATTTAACACAGTATTTTAGGCTGTTTTAAAATATTATTCTGGAATTTTAGGATGTGATTTTTGCTTATTATTAAAGGGCCTACCTCCACAGGTCATTGAAAATACAGCATGTGAAAGTTCATTTTTGGAAAATAATTTCTTTCTTCAGCATTTTGTCTTAACACATTTTTAATTTTTTAACAAAATTAACTATATTTATGACAGTAACCAAAACAATTGGCGTTTTATTCTACTAAAAGTAATTTAAAACTAATAGCTTCCTTGTGTACCTTAAAATCTTCCAGGCAAAGAAAAAAACATAGAATCATAGAATCATTTAGGTTGGAAAAGACCATTAACATTTTTAGAGTTATCAGCAGAAATAGTACATCTTTTTATACTAATAGATAATTATGAATCTGTAACACATACTGCACTGTATAAATAAGTATACCTACTAAATTATCACATCTCAAATGAAGTAGTCCTATCTTCAGAAAAGAAGTATCTCCCTCAGAAATGACACACAAAGTCCCTGGAAATGTGCATGCTTTAAAAAGACCCCACGACTCTAACACATGTAATAACACCAGAACAATCAAATTAATTTCTGGTTTCAATAGCCTTGTAGAGTGTAATGGGTAACACAGCCAAGTCACCCTTATTGGTCTTGCCAAGGAAGTACTTTCACCTCATTAAGAACTCCTGTGAGAGTTTTGTCTCAGGGAAGAAAATTTTTCTCTCCAAGAGCACACTTGTGCCTTTTCAGGCACATCCTTTCCTTCGATGCTCAGTGAAAGGAAGAAGCAAACATGAAGACTGCTGGTTTAATCTACAAACTTTATCACATAATTTCCAGAAATTAAAGCAATGTGTGGGCAGGCCTATTTTTCCAGATTGCAGCCTATTGGGAGTCAAATTCTTTAGAGTAGATAGGAGAAACTGTAGCTCCAAATAGGTGTTATAGACCTCCATCCTTTTTGCCAGCATCTATTACATCTGCTCTCCAATTTGAATTCATTTTGTGGGCTGGCACTTGTTCTAAGCTCAAAGTCTTTTAGATATTGCCTTGCATTTTTTACTAAAGTTGATTCCTTGGCAACAATGGAAGTGCAGTGGACCCACTGTTCTGATGGAAGTGTACAAGAGACTCACAGCTCCCTATTGGTCCCAGACCATCTTTATGTGTTACCAAGTGCTGGTATCACACATTTGATTTCAGTGGCTAATGCAGTATCTTCCTTTGCATCTTCATACAGGCAATTACTGTCCCCTAATCAGAGCTTCAACAGATTCACTGTTGGATTAGAAATACCTCCTTACTTCACAATGCATATAAACCCGATTCTTATGACTTGGGATCCTTACCATGTTGCAATGAAATTAATAAAAAGGATTTTATTTCATGTCATTTTACAGTAATTTCAGTGTGTCAAATAAGAAGAGAATCGCCATTCTGAAAATTCCAGGCTAAAAACTGTACACAAAAAAAAGCAGCTGGTCATATGAGAGTTAACGGCTGTATGCCTGATTTTTAAGCAGTCACCCCACAGAGTGGAATCCAGGCCCTGCGTCAGGCACCAGCCTCTCCACTAAATGCATAAGAGTTAGCCACCTTGGAATGGGAGCCAAAAATAGCCGCATATAAACAGCAACAAACTGCCTCAGGCTATCTTCAGCATTTTCTACAGGGAGGGGGTGGATGAAATCCTGGTTCTTGGAATCATATGTTTAAATTGTCATTTCTGGGAAGAAAATATATCTGCCTGGAGACATTTGCAGAGATAATTTTTAAAGGAACTGAGCTTTTACGAATACAGTTGCACTGGTGATTTGTGTAAATGAGGTATGCCTATTCTTTTTGTCCAGCACAATAGAAACATTTGCTCAGAAAGTGAAAGATCTGCATTCAGTTTATTCCTAGTGGCTTCAAGTGTTAATGAAATACTCATCGTAGCTTGCAAATGTATTAGTATAAGGTTTTATACAGCTGTATTAAGTCATGAACAAATTTTCCTAATGTCATTCTACTAAGATTTAGGGAATGCTTAAATCCTTTGAACTGTGCTGAATCTTTTGGAAACTTCCTTAATTTTTGATCAAGATCTTCCGTTTTTATTGCAAAAATAATGTGTATGCTCCTTTACAAAGGTGGTAGACAGCAGTAAATGACTATCAGCAAATGCCAGAGGGACTAAAAATTTGGAACAATTACACATTTTTAAAGATAAACTTGTGCAATAATATGCAATGATTCAATAATTTATCATTTACATGTCAAATGTAAAAAATAATAACATCCAAGCAAGATAAAGGATATTATGCCTGATATGCTCACTCCATTCCTATTACAGTGTTGTGGCAAATTCAACTGATGAACAGAAGTCCGTGGAGATAATATTTTTCACTACTGATAGATTTGATGGAGCACAGCTAGACTGGTCTCCTGAAACCTTAATAATAGTTTCTAATACCAGTCATCCCAAATCATTCAAAACCTCACATCACAAACTATAAAGCTATTCTTGTTGTACAAGCTTTCCATTCCATCTGATGAAGATGTTGCATGGTGCAAAAGATTTTCATTGTTACTTGGGCTAAACTCAAAATACAGTAACAAGCATGACTCTTTACCCTGGTAATTCATGTACTTACCTGAGGAAGCAGAAAACCTCTGTTATGATCCCTGTTATTTAGTATCTTACTTTAAATAGCAACAGGATAAAATACAAGTAGATAGGCAATCTCCTTTCCAAGACCTGAAGTCAAACACCAGTCTGTAAACTTCAAATAAGAATCTTTAAGAGCTGCTTCTACTTTAAGCAGCAGAGACGGATACAACCCCCTTTACTAGTTGCCACAGAATCCTTCAGTTATTTTGAGTCATTAACAGACATTTTTTCCCACCTCTGAAAGTTTAAAAAAAAAACAAAACCAAACTGCTTGCCTAAGCTTAAACATACTGGGTCACTGCTTTGCTGTAGTTTGATGCCATACATAGCTTTGTTTTTCTGCTTTCCCTCAGCATACAAACATATTTAATTTTGCTTGTAAATATATTTGTAAATAAATTTGTTACATAGCTAGAGTCAGTCAATGTTTTTTATAGAGTGCATTGGAAGTACCTACCTGCCATATATATATATACACATATATACGAAAGTGTCAAACATAGTCAAGCAGTGTCAATGGCACTCAAACACCATTTCTCCAAGTTTTGGAAGAGTTTCTCTAAGGATTTTCCTAGGACGAGACTGTAGAAGTGCAACGGAACAGCTGATACACCTTCAGTTTTGCTAGCAGTGGTACCGGTACTTGGTCTAGAAGAAATAGAAATAAAATTAAACTGCTAAAAGAACGGTAATAATAACAACTCACACCCTTCTTTTACAGAATACTTCCTCAACAAAGTGACTGAGGGGCTGCAAGTAACGACAGTTCAATATGCTTAAAAATATCACACATTTCCAGGAGTAGCACAGCTGTGAGCAGGAAAGCAAACCATCAAATGGAAAGGCAGGCTAATAAGCAATTCACAAAGCACTAATACTGTGTCTTAAACTGAGGAAGAGGCGAAGGCTTCTCAGCCCAAGACCTATGGTAACTAGGGCCTTGCTGAGGCAACCTACCTCAGACTGAGAAACCTGTAATTCAGCTTCCCTTATCTCAATTGGACTACTAGAACACCTGTAGCACTACCTTCTCTCAAGATGCCACGTTTTTTAATCTATCACTAGCCAGAAAGGTAAAAACTAAACTCAGGGACAAATAGCCACTTTACGGGTGAGTGTCTTCAACACCCCTTAAAATCCTGAAGGAATTTTGTTAGGAATTTGCGCCCCCGTGCACTGTCATTAATACACTTTTGCATCAGGGGCTGTGAAGCACACCATGCCCTCACAGGATTTAGCATGAAGGTGAAGAAAGGTAAAGCAAAGCTATTCCATCCTTGCCGATAAACACTGTGCCTGGGGTAAAGATGTCCCTGCCCAAGTTCCCCGAGAGCGGGCAGTGGCCTGGGCTGGGCAGCGCGGTCAGCCAGCCGCCTGAGCGTGCGAGACTGGCAGCCCCTCTGCTCTTTGCCAGGCCCCGGCGTTCATCACACTCCCTCAAGGTTCACGACGCTGTTATGCACGCTGTTTTCTGAGGGTGCCTGTCGCCTTTTCAAGCCCTTCCACTCACAGGCCCACGGACGCGCTCAGTGGCCCGACGTGAGGCACTGAGGGAGAAGGGCGGCAAGGAGGTCGGCACGGAGGGAAAAGGGCGGCAAAAGGGTCGGCGCCGAGGGAGAAGGGCGGCAAGGGGGTCGGCGCAGAGGGAGAAGGGCGGGAGGAGGGTCGGCGTCCAGGAAGAAGGGCGGCAAGGGGGTCGGCGCCGAGGGAAAAGGGCGGCAAAAGGGTCGGCGCCCAGGGAGAAGGGCGGCAAGGGGGTCGGCGCCGAGGGAGAAGGGCGGGAAGAGGGTCGGCGCCCAGGGAGAAGGGCGGGAAGCGGGTCAGCACCGAGGGAGAAGGGCGGGAAGAGGGTCGGCGCCCAGGGAGAAGGGCGGGAAGAGGGTCGGTGCCCAGGGAGAAGGGCGGCAAGGGGGTCGGCGCCCAGGGAAAAGGGAGGGAAAAGGGTCGGTGCTGAGGGAGAAGGGCGGGAGGAGGGTCGGTGCCCACGGAGAAGGGCGGCAAGGGGGTTGCCCCTGGCTGAGGGGCGGCGCTGTGGGAGGTGAAGAGATCCCGGGCGGACCCGGGGAGNGTCCAGGAAGAAGGGCGGCAAGGGGGTCGGCGCCGAGGGAAAAGGGCGGCAAAAGGGTCGGCGCCCAGGGAGAAGGGCGGCAAGGGGGTCGGCGCCGAGGGAGAAGGGCGGGAAGGGGGTCGGCGCCCAGGGAGAAGGGCGGGAAGCGGGTCAGCACCGAGGGAGAAGGGCGGGAAGAGGGTCGGCGCCCAGGGAGAAGGGCGGGAAGAGGGTCGGTGCCCAGGGAGAAGGGCGGCAAGGGGGTCGGCGCCCAGGGAAAAGGGAGGCAAAAGGGTCGGTGCTGAGGGAGAAGGGCGGGAGGAGGGTCGGTGCCCACGGAGAAGGGCGGCAAGGGGGTTGCCCCTGGCTGAGGGGCGGCGCTGTGGGAGGTGAAGAGATCCCGGGCGGACCCGGGGAGAGCGGCTGCCTCAGGCGGGGAAGGGAGCCCGGCAACCCTGCTGGGTGAGGAGGAGACGGCGGGGAACGGCCGCTGGAGCCCGCCGCCCCATCTGGCCGTGGCGACCGGGAGGGTGTCGTGGGGCGGCAGAGGCCCACAGAGCAAAGCTCGGCTGTCGGGACATGCTGCTGCGGAGTGTGCCATCAAACCTTTCGGCCCGGGGCCAGCATGGATGTTAGGCCCTGCACTGTTGACACATTGCTCCGTGAAATTCCTCCACAGAACAGAGAACACACGTAGACAATCTGATTTACAGGTACTCAGATTTTTGTAATAAAAGTCCTTAAAAATCCATATAGGGTAGGCTCACATCTGTGCATAAGGCCTAGAGAAAGCCTTTTCACTGCCCGATTCCATTAAAATATTTAAGGCATATTATATAATAGTATTAAAGGACAAGAAATGAGGTGTCAACAAACTGTGGAATTGACAGTCTTCTGTGGTTTAAGTAGAAAGGCCATTCCAGGTTTTAGCATTTGGGAATGCATACAAAGAAGAATTTAAGCAAGTCTGTAATACAGCTGATGTTGTTAAAGCACAAAGAACCAAGAAATCCATTTCCTGTTGAATTAGAAACACGTGGGAAATGAGTGAAAGTTACAGGAGACAGCACTGACGCAATCTCACAGGGGCAGAGAAAACAAGAGTGAAATTTGGTGGCGTAGCACATGGCAATATAATTGAGATTAGATAGTCTAGCATGTAAAGATTTCAGATTATATGATAAATTTAAGAAATCTAAGCACCCTTTTCATGTATTAGTTCAGTGTAGTCCTACATAGTTTTCTAAGGAAAGAAGTAAAATAAATTAAAACACTAGTGGAAAATCTGTGTCACAAAAGTAACATTCTAACTTGAACAGGCTGATACCTCAAATACTTTTTGAAAGAAGAAAAGCAAACCATAAGTGTTAAGTAGTTAATTTAAGTGTCCCGACTGTGCAAAGCAGAACTAACACTTGTCTCATTCTTAAAATTAAGAGTTCTCCTTTAAGGTGTTCACATTCAAGACCTTAGCTGTAATTTTGCCTAGTTTCATTTAACTTAACTGCTTCAACTGTTACTCTTAGCTCTAAGTTGATTTTGTCCTGTATTCAGTAAATGTTAGTCATATTCCTGTGGCTTTACCGTTTCTTTTATTTTGTAAGTTAATTACATTTGTTATCACTCCCTGTACCATAACTGAAAAGTTATCCATCGCTCTTTGCCCTGTGCAGTATGGAACTCCTGCTTTAAGTACGTGCTTCAGTCCCACTCACATTAGCTGTTGCCTGTATACCTCTGTGAAAAGTATGTTTCAAAAAAATCTAATGGGTTTTTGTAAAAATTGTTTGTTCTTATGCATAGCATAAAACTCTCATAGCTGGGCAGCGAGAAAAAAGCTTTATAGCATCACATGGCATCTTTTTACGTTGTATGTACTAAGCCTTTGTCAATGCAGCTCAGTTAGACTTTCCTCTTCATAAGGAAAATGATCTCCATTAGATTAATTTTAGCTGCAAGCCTATAGTGCATATTTTACATGTTTATATTCACAGCCAGTCATGTACTCAGATTCATTCTTAGCATGCGAAATGTGTTTGATCTGAGCAGGCACAGGCAGCGCTGAAGTTCAATACCAGATTAAAGCCTCTTTCTTCACAAGGGGATTAACTTTGAAAAAAGGAATGTGCCTCTTTCAACAAACTGTGAAATGCTGATCTCTAGGAAAATAAATATTTACTTCTCTTTTCCTTTTATCATAATACAGCTTTATGTCACTTTACCTTTTAAGCAGCTATTGCAAGCTGTCTTTTGATTATGCCATATGTATTCCTGCAGTCTGTAGGAAGGCTCAGCCTGCCACCTAAAAACATGTCTGGTGCAAGATAAGGGTGGACAGCTGTGTACTGCTGCCAGAAGTCATAGTGCTAAACAAAGACAAATGTGCGAGAATGTGACATCCATACTTCTGGAAAGAGGAATGAATGCTGAAGGAGGAACACTGAACAGCTGATTACTTCCGCTGTTAACCTCAGTAGGACTAAATTAAAAAAAAAAAGTTAAAACACAGCTGGCTGTATAGAATGAACTGCCGAGAGATTTGTCAGTCACTAGCTTCTATTAGGGAGACACTTAGCTTGGGAGTATTTTTGGAAAGAGTTTCCATGGAGTTAGAGAGACTTCAGGCCTTTTGCTTTCTCCTGATTGGCCAACAGACAGGTGCTGAAAAAGGTGGTGGCAGAAATATTCCAGACGTGGTGAGTATCATTTGGACAAGCAATGGCAACTTACTTTCTGTTTTATGATAGACTGTATCTTGTAAAAGCGCAACAGAATTTTTCCTTTCTCTCTTTCTGATGTGAAACGAAAAGAGGTCAGACAAAGCACCGAATAATGTTGGTTGAAAATACAACCACCTGTGTTTACAATTTGCGAGTGTTGTATTCTACCATAGCATATGTTTAATGGCTTAAAACTAAAACCATATATTATTTCTTCCAGGGTGAAGTGTACTGGGTACTTCCAATTTACAGATACACGTTTTATGTTTAAAGTGCCTATGTTCTTCAAGCAGAAATGTATTATTCCATTGTCAATGAATCATTTACGTTTAGAGATAAATCATGTAGCAAACAAATTAATTTAAAAAATAGGTGCTTTTAGAAATTACATAAAGTAAGCCTCAGAACTTGGGATAAAGCAGGACCTTATCAGTGGCAATGAAAACTTGTGTGGCGGCCATAAGAACCCTTGTATTTCTTCATTTTGGTGTCAATTTATAGAGCTTGGACCCCCGAATTGAATCCACTGGTTCTGTTACAATTTTGACAAAGTATTGATTTTGTACTTATCACTACATCTCTCTCTAGGCGTTACAGCTTCAGAGCCAATGACTAAACATTATGGGGCTACAGTCCTGATATTTTGGCATTTATGGAATGGAAAAATGGAGGTCCAAGATTTTTAAGTAAAACAAGCTGTTAAACATGTTCTCTATTTAGGCAGGATCAAGCTTTTTCCTTTTCCTAAACAGTGATAATTTCTGGGGGAAAAAAAAAAAATAAAAATTGGCAGAGACAAATTGAGTGCATTTAGAAGGCAGTGATGAAAAGCTGTGTAAAAATATATTCCAGACATAACATGGTAGGTTCAACTCCCAATCAGACATGAAAAATGCGTTATAAGATATGCACACTTCCCTTCCTGTTCTGTTTGATACCTTGCTTAGAATCAGGATAAAGAGGCAAAGTATACAATTACCCGCAGGTATGTTTTTGTATGCATTAAATTCTACAGCATTAGATGTGCACCTTGTACTGGATACTCCGTATCAAAGAAGGAACAGTTAATTCTAAATTCATGTATTTCATTGTTGTTGAATGAGGTGTCCTTTGAGTTTCAGTGATACCTTATACAGCGATTTTCTTGTCCTTATATGAAGCTGGTCATATTAGTCTAGAAAAGGGAGTCAGACTGAGTGATTAGTGAGCTAATGAACTCTCTTTAAAAGGTGAAATGTTACAGAGAACCCTGCAAAATATTCAACCAGTCAGAGGAAGAATGTGGACCTGGGAGGAAGCAGGCCTGAAGAGCCAAGACAACCACCCTTTAATGATGATGCAAGTATGCATATGAGAGTTAAAAACTGTCAGTGAGACAGCTGAGGGAGCCACTGAAACACCAATGATTCACCCAAGTGAATCTAGAAACTAGAAACTAGAAACAACACCTTCAGACTGTTTGGAATACAATTTCTGGCTTTGTCATCCAAACTTGACTTGTCTGGATCTAAAGAACCTGCAGATGAAAGATCAGAGGTTTTTGTGGTACCTTCACAAAAGGCTCTGAAATTCTAAAATGCTGTAGGAGCAATCTAATTTATATATTACTTGCTTTGAAATTTGGGCAAGGGTAAAACCTGGCTGTGACCCACAGAACTTAGGTAATAAATCTGTTATTGAAAAACTTTTTGCAATAGCATTAACTGTATTGTTGCACAGGTGGTACAGACAGAAATAGAGGCAGGTCTGGTGTGCAAAATTAGGATCCAACAGAACCAACCAATCTAGATTTTACTTTATATAACAAGAGGGAGGGAGGGATGGTGGTGCTCTAAACAAAACAAACCAAACAACAAACTGCTTAATTCACTTTGTTGCCACCCTCAAATCCTAAAATAATCCAAACAGGCTGAAGAGTTAGACAGTTTATGTTGATACAAACAGTTTTAGAGGGGGAATTGGATATCTTTTATATGGAATTGGGGTAATAATTACGTGTAATATATTTTTGAAAAAATACCTACACATGTACAACTACAATATGTAAATACACAATGTTGAGGAATGAGTTAACACAAAACTTTCATTATGTTGAGATAGTTTTACTTACTGTGTGAGATTATATTGCACAGTTTTTTCATCAGTGGATATATAATTTCTGTGTAAACAAGCCATTACAGCATTCTTATCTCTATTTTTACTAGGGTTATTCTGGAGTATGTGTTTTAAGTCCTAAACTGAAAGCAATCTTATGAGTGAGTCTCAGGAATCAAAATTTAAAACTTCCTCTCGGCACATGCTGTCTGTGAGTGTTTAGTCACAGAGTCAACTACCTCAAAAGCCCATAAAAGTTACCACCTCTCCTTTGCAGACATCTAGGAATGTTTGACCAAGAACTCTCTTCTTACCTGTCTTCTGAAAGTTGAATGGATACTGTAATATTCCAGCAAGCAGTAAAGCCTAGAGGGTTTCCTGTATAGCCAGTTCTAACGCTCTTCATTTTCCTGGGCACTTGTACTGGTGTGAGCAAGAGTGAGTTTGCAGTTTTGGGAGTTGTACGGAAGGGATGGCAGAGACTATGCTTAGGGCTGTTGGTGTCCATTGACTTTGAACCCTGATGAAGTAAATCAGTAAATATGATTTACCACAACTTATAACAATAGTTAGCTTTCATCTTTCAGAGTTCAATTGACTTCATTTGTACAGTTATTTAACTAATAATCTTATAAGAATATTTTTTTCCTTAGAGATATCCAGAAGATGTAATATGTGGAGATAGAACATCCCTGTATATGTAAACTGAAAGGTGACAGTCATGGCATCTGCAGTTTGTTTTCAAAATGGAAATGATAATGACAATCTCACGGCTAAAAGCTGTGAAGAAAAAATATTCTCTTTTGAGCATCAAGGTGAAAATAAAAGTGACTGCAGAGAATTTTCAAATACATTTTCCTGGAGAGAGGAAACAGAGCAGATATTGACAGTCAACGGGTTTAACAAAAAAGATTTCAGAAATCCAGGTAAGAAACTAATTCTCTTTTGTGTTTACCAGACTTTCATATGGTTTGAGCAAGGTACTTTCACAAAAACTTGCTTTTTTTCTTTAAAGTTTATACAGAGCTTTTATTCTAAGTATTTCCCTATTATTAGAGCAGATATAATTGTTCTGGTACTTCACCAGCATTCTACATGGGTAGGTAACAGTTTATGACTTAGGAAATGTTGTTTTTAACCAAATGCCTCAACTTTTAGTCAGTTGTAAGTCAAGTAGGAACTGACACTTGTCATGTGCAGACTTTGGTCCTTGCACAAGGCTTTCAAGTTCCTAAATGTAACAGCTTTGAAAGCAGGCTGCACATTTGTACAGGCTGTTGTCTGTAGCACATAGTACTTGTGAAAGAACAAGACAGAAGGAAATTAACTTACTTTATCCATTCCTGTCCTAAGTTCCTATGGGATTTCATTTTCTTTCTGCAGGCAGACTTCATTTTGTCATTATCTCATTTCTGAATGTTTGGTTTTGTAGCCTCAATGTTATTCTGGTATGTTGCATTATGGAATAAAGAGGTACTTGAATATGATTGCATAATCCTTGTGATAGTTTGCTAAGTCTTTCTAAAATTTCACTTGTAGAATTGCACAGATGTATGTTGAATGGACTAGTGTTTCATCATATGATGTATGTGTATAAGTTTACTTTGGTTCTTAGGTTCTACCTAGTATTCTGGCAACTGAGTGATTGTTATTTAATACATTCAGATGCATATATCCTAAAAAATACAGTTCAAAATGTTAGCAAGACTTCATGATAAATCTCTTCAATCTGCTGTTTGTTTAGTGATTTATAGTGATAATAAAGGATCAGTCCTGGTCCTTTATTGAGCTTGCAGCCCTCACATCTTTCCTGAGCATTTCTTGCAGGGAAGAGAGGCTTAAAAGCAGGGTCATTCACACTACTTATGTGTGTACAACAATTATTTTGTTTCTGGGCTAATACACAGAAAATGGGACAGGGAAGAGGAATGGCAATGGCCTATGAGGGAATCAGTGTTCTAGGTATTATTATTAGACAGTTTAATTAGCAAATGAGTGGTGAATATTATTCTTTTACAAAGGTTTTTTATTCTAAATATAATTTTGGATAGTAGCTGATACAGAATGAAAATAAATACATTTTTTTCAAAAAGTTTGAGTAATAAAGGTTACATTTGGTCTGAATATGTGAGGTAGTCAGTTGAATATCAATGCTGGTTTGTGCGTTTGTTTATTAACCAACTCGTATGTATGATAAAGTAGATATGCGTCCTTTACCCACAACAAGGATTAAAGCGTTCTCAAAGTCTTAATACTGCTTTGTCCTTGGACAGGTTTTCTTCACTGTGTATGGGTATATTTCATTACCACTGGGTTGCTACTAGTGGGATATGCGCTGACCATGATTTTGTTTTGAAATTATTTTATATGACAGAAAATGCAAAATGTAAATCAAATTTATAAAGCAATGAACATGGAATTCATGGACGACATTTAGCATTTGTTAACTAACATTTCAGAAATACTTTATACGTAATTTGATTTATCAGTAGCATTCAAAAGCAGAAAAAAATCATTGGAGAAAACCAGAAAAGGATGAAAGATGAAGAGGAAAAAAAAATGAGGGGAAACAATGGAAAAGCCTTTGCATTGACAACCAAATTAAACAGAATTTTAGGTCTGGAATAAATAAGTTAAAAGACTTCTTGGAAACATGTCAAAGTAATTCTGTGAAATATACTGCAGAAATGTCTGGTTTGAATGTCTGTTTTCAACTGTGGAAAGAACAATCCCTAGATAAAGGCAAGTGTACATATTTTTGTGGTTTCTTTGCAGGGGATGGTAGGAATTAACTGTATGAAGACTGGAGAAGAACATCCTGATAAACTTTGCCTATTGTAATGGCACAGTGTTTTCATATTAACAGCAGAGTTTTGTGTGCAGCTCGGATCACTTCAAGGAAATTAGTTTGTGGCAGTGGCATATTCTGTATCTGTGGAGTTTTCTAGGCTTTACAGTAATTCATCAGTTTGACATCATCTGAGTTTTGTAAGAAGTAGTTTTTCAAAATCGATATATTGCAGATTATGTTGGGCCAGATGAGTAACAGAAGAGGAAAGAATGCTTTAAACACGCTAAGGCCCACAATAGACCCATATTGTGCTTTTTGAGGGTGTTTTTATTATGTCCAGCTTGCCTATCTTAGTTCATTTCTGTTTCCACTAAATTCATAGCAGTGATGATGAACATATGTTCCTCACATAATGAACAATAAGGTGTAAAAAGGTCCACCAGTGAGGTATGCATCCACTGGGAGTAATGGCCTCTCTTCTGCCTAATACTCTCCCTCCACAGTGTCAGTCAGGGGCCCTGGTAGTGCATCAGGTGATGCATTGGTATTTTGCCATTGCCCAGACCCACAACCCATTCAGTTTGGGACAGTTGACGCTGCTTGATTTGAGCTATTTTGATGAGCCCCCTGATACACTCTCTGGGAATGAAAGGAAATTACAAACAGCTTGCAGCAGCCTTTGGTTTGACCCTTTTCAGGCTAACCATTCCCACTCTTGTACATACCAGCTTCTTATTGCAGCTGTTTTGTTTTCAAGCTGGATCACCTAACAGATAAAGGTTAGTGTATCATCAGTTAATGTAGAATAACTGGGAGAGTAACACCTAACAATGAAGTGGTGACAAGAGTTAGGGGTGGGCTGACATCAGGAACTGTTTAACCCATATCAGCAGGTGCCCCTAACGTTTATAGGACTGGAGGTCTGGAACCGTAGGAGAGATCAGGGGAAAACGCATGCCACACATTTGCAGACAGAATATGAATGCATTTTCATTTCCAAGCACATCTATCGCATATGCTGATTTCTGTATGCATTGGGACATCTGTGAGAATTGCTGGCTCCTGAGTTTTAAAAGTTTCTTCCACTAGGGGAAAGATTCTTAAAAGCAAAAGTATTGAATGTGACAATCATTATGGCTGGCTTTTTTTTTCCCCAAGGCAGAAGCGTGAAAGGTCTAAAAACAGCTGTTGAAGCAATGAGAAGAATCCATTCTCCATTGGATAACTAACACGATTTACTGGAGACAACAGATTATCAGAGGACTGCCAAATGTCTTAGATATTTTGGATTTGAGAATTTGGCAAAAAATTTGGGTTGTCCACAGGTTAGGTCTATAAAATAATCAAAATTTTTAATTTTTCTATTTTTCCTATATATATTTGCTGTTGCATAGTAGGTACCATTTTTCTCAAAATATTAAGTAAAAGCAGTGAAAATGAAACTCCCAATATAAACTTACTTACATTGCAAAATCAAGAACTCTAAAGTTTAGAGATGCGCTATTTATAGTTGCCTTTATTAGTTGTTGTAAGCAAATACTGGAGTGAAAGTTAAGATTGTCTTTCCTGAATTTGAGAAGTGCAAAACCTCCATAGAAGGCCTCTGTAATAGTATTTTAATTCTATAGTCTTTACAAGGAAAAGGCAAGAATAAATTGTATTACAGGGGACTGACTCCATAATGTGTTATCATCATGGCTTTAATCCCTAGACCTATGACATTGCTGCCATTTACAACCGTTCTTAAATGCCTAGCACAGCATGACTGACTGCATATCAGATAGTGGTGCTTGACACCTTAAGAAGCATGTTCCCTGTGAAGGGTGTAAGCTTTTACAATCAGTTTCTTTCTTACTGTCCTCCAAAGTTTGTTCAGATTTAAACGACTCTCCAGCAAGCCCATTCACTTCCAACTTGTGAGTTCAATAATACTCTCTCTCAATTATGCTTCTTTTTCTTTTCTCAAGAGCACATACCACCCTAGCAGACCAACTGTGATTTTTTTTTACTCTTTTGCCTAATTAAAACTGTTCCAATCAATGAGGGGTAAAATTCTTTTGCTGGTAGCTGAGGTGATAAGCAGGTATGGTTTAAGGCAACCTCCTCCTCTGTGCCTTTGTATCTTTTAAATCTTGTAATTGGCAAGCATTATTAATAAAGATACATCCATGGGATTATTATATGCCACCCAGTACTGCATTCTAATTGAGACTAGATACCATGGTAATCAGCCATTTGGGGTCATAATAGGTTTGAGATGATTGATCATCTAATCTTATCACTAGGGTTTCCCATTCAGGATGGAAGTTTGTCTTGTCTCTTTTCCCCTGTAAGGATGAAAACTTGAATGTCTTTTGTCTTTCAGGTGTCCTAATGGTTTTTTGAGTTGCTTTGAAAGCCAGTCTGAAGTTCCAAAAATTGTACTCCTTTTGAATTCATTTGCATTTTGTAGGCCTACCTCCCTAAAGAATACAGGCCACTATATCCATATTTGGGAAAAGTACCAAGCTTGTGAACTGAAATCCTTAGCAGAATGTCAGATAATTTCTGATGCATTAGTATGTGCTTTATGTTCTTGCCACATCTTGTTCTTTTATCCGTTCAGTTTGTGCAGTTTTTTTTTTAAACTTTGCTTAACAATTTGTACACTGATGCCTGCATCATTTCTGTGGCATTTCTCCAAATAAGTGGTTAGTTTTGTCAAGGTGGGATGTATTTTGCATTTGGCACTTGTTTTTACCCACTTTGTCAAGATTTTATTTCTTTAAGAATTAAAGTCTGCCCAGAATATTTTCAGGGTCCTGTGATGCAGCTGAAAAGTGTACTAAACATGTACAGAATCCAGAGCACAGTCAGAGGTCTCCACATTTTCTGTTAGTCTGGTAGTAGCTTGATTTCAACTAGAGCACATGGGCCATTACCTGTTATGAGAAGAGAGGAAGATAGAGATCCCAGGATTCAAAGATTTTATCCAGACACATGGCAGGTAATGACATACACTCTGCATTTTATTTAATATGCTTATGTTTATGGGTGTGCACAGGAAGACACTGTTATTATAAGAAATAAATTAAATCAAAGATAATCTTGAGATATTGATACAAAATTACTCTGACATATATCTTTGAGCCAATAGTTATCTGAATAGGCTCAACAAAGAAAAGAGTGAAGGTGACGTCTACTTTCTCATTTTGGTATTGTTCATTTTAAACAAAGTGAGTGAAGTCTCAAGTATCATGGGACTGGATTAAAGATAATCAGATGAAAACAATTTTTAAAATTAATCTTTTAATTTTCTTCTACCACCAAAAGTAAGAACCTAAAAATGAAATAGGGATTTCCAATCTTGAAAAAACTTCATTTATTCTGGAACAAGAAAGCAAAGATTCGATACTGTGAGACATGATAAACTGATGAGGATTGGTAGAAGGAACGGTGTCATGCTTTATTCATAGTGTCACGCTTTGTTAATCCTAAATACCAGGATGACATCAATTAAGGAAAGATGTATTTCCGTTAAGGAAATTCTTTCTTTAAAGAAAAAATTGGTGAAGGAAAGAAAAAAAAAAAAAAAAAAGAAGAAAATATTGACCCTATATCAGTGAAATTTACAATTTTGTGTGTGCAATTCTGGATTTATCACAAAAAGTTTTCTTAACTTGACATCCATTTGCTCTCTTTTCAGCAAGAGATTCTTGATATTGTAATCTGCAGGCACTGTTGCCTGTACTTTGTCAGGGAAAACCTTTGCATCATACTACTGCATGGAAGAAATCCTGAAGGAAAGTAAAGAAGGGGTAGTTGTGTATGTTGCTCCCACAAAGGTATGACTTCACTACTTTGTGTCACGTAATACAAAATAGTAACTTACTGCAGTGTTACAGTGTCATCAACGTGTGTGAAATAGTGCCGCTAGGTTGGACTTTTTGAAACTAAGCTGACGTGCAGGCTGATGATCTAGCTAGCTGCAGTTACATCCTTAATTTTCAGCATATGATAAATAAAGACAAGACCAAACTCATGTGGAAATCAGCAAAAAAGTTGACAGGTGTTTAATATAGCCTCTAAAATGTGGCTAATCTAACCTTTTGCAGTCTTTCTTGTATTCAGTATAATCCTTCTGTCATCGTTGTTTCCTGATATATTTATCATGCCAAGTTGCTTTCTATTATACCACATCCTTAATCTCTATAAATTGTATTTTGATTTGACTTTAATATACAGTAGTATACTGCTGTAGTTACTGTAGTATAACACGGGTAGTTCAGCGAACACAGACTCACGGAATGGTTGAGGTTGGAAGGGACCTCTGGAGGTCATCTGGTCCAACCCCCTGCCCAAGCAGGGCCACCTAGAGTATCTCCAAGGAGGGAGACTCCACAACCTCCCTGGGCAACCTGTGCCAGTGCTCAGTCACCCTCACAGCATGACCCTCTGACATATCAGCCACTCCTAGTTTTGTGTCATCTGGAGGATGAAGAACCAAGATCTTTGTTTACTCTTTTTAATCTCTTATTTTGTTTACTTATTACTGAAATACTGCATTTTCCCTGAAATCAGGCTTTTGTTAACCAAGTGTGGGCAATTATTTGTAATTGATTTAATAAAACACTGCCAGATGGCTTAGCAGTGAGTGGTGTTTTCAGATGGGATTTTTGCCATGATGCTCTTGACTGTCAGGTATGCTATATTATTTCAGTTATTTTTAAAAATATCATCATTTAAACTTGGGGCTATATCAGTATTAAAAAGTTCTACTTCTAAATTGTGAACTTCTAAAGAAATAACATACAAAAACTAACACTGTTGGACAAGGGATGACATTGTAGAACAAATATGCTCTCATTATCATCACAGTTGTCTCACCGAGGAATGCATATGTACACTAATTTAGCACTTACTGTAACTATTTTATTGAAGTGCCAGCTGGAAGATGTAGAATTCCATCCCAGAAATTAGAGACGTAAATTATTTGGCGTTGCCTCATACGGAGTTCAGGATCTGGAGCTTTTCTCCAAGCAATTTTCTTCTTCTTGCACTAACATCCATACACTTATGCACCCAAACATACACATGTGGACAAATAACTACACATACATGCATAGACATGCAGGCACACAGAAAAGCACGACGTAAGAACATTCTGTGTATTACAAAAATTAATAAACACATATAATGGGCTACAAGATCACATTTGGTTTGCTTACTTTCTAATTGTCTTATTTGTAGTTTCCACTTACTTTTTCCAGAAGGAACTTTTTGCCAGAATTTGCCTATTATAAATCCAGGGGGGGCGGGTGGAGGAAATGTGTGAAACCATACAAATCTCTGTTTGGATTGTATTCAAAAAGATGAGGGATTGAATCCATGGGCTCTATCTAAAAAAGAATTCAGCAACTTCTTGGACACTGCCATGCTGCTAACTGTGCATCTTACAAGAAGTGAATGGATCTACCTAATCTCTGGCTGGTCAGGCACAAACTGCATAAATGAGGAAACCTCTTAGGCCCACAGCAGGCCATTTACATACTGTTCATCGTCTGCCACCCAATGGCTGTTAGACAAATGGAAACAAAAAATGTGTTGCTTAGTGACATAAAATCATACCCTTTTACCAGCGCATTCTGCACTAGTTCTTGTTGTTGCTGTTTCGAAGAGTTTGCCAAGTTTGTGTAGCTAGAAAAGGAATACAGTGCATTGTATTTTGGGTTTTTTTTAGATGATTACAGAAAGTAAAGAGATGCTGGCAGCATGCTGAAAGAAGTTGTCCCCAGTTTGTTGACAGATTCCAAAGAAAGGAAGGAGAAAACAGAAAACTGCCATGACAGTAAATAACACATACAGTGTTAGGTTGGGTAAGTAGGGGAAACCAGAATACCTTTAATTCAAATATTAGTCTCTTTCAAAATACAGTTACATTTTTAAAATATAGGCATCTAAGTTTAGGCACTTAATTCTGTATTTAGAAATGAATCACATGTTTGTCTGTATCTGTAGTACCTACAGTTACCATTGATATAGATGGGAAAGTAAGCATCTTTGCAAATATGGAGATTTATGAAGAATACCATCAGAGGCCCTGAGCCAAGCCAATGTAATGGTTTGCTGGGGCAAGAAAGGCCACCCTAGTTTTGCTTCTCCCCTTCTGCACTCTCTTTTCTCTCTCCTGTCCCAGCTGTGTGAGCTACCCCATCTCACACTGGCTCTGGTACTTGTCTGCCTCCACAGCGAGTGAATTCATGAAGACAAAGCAGGAGAGAACTGACCCAAGGAAGAAGTGAATAATATTCTGCCATCTTAGTGAGCTGAATCAGCAAATGAGTGACAGAAACAAAACTGGAAAAGGGAGGAGGCTGTGTGATTAGAGAGTGAGCAATAGGTGGAAAAGGAGTGAATACGAAGAGCTGAAGGAGAGGCATTATGAAAAGGAAAATTCCAAGCAGCTGCAATGAACTGTTACCAGCTCACAGGTCACACTAACTTGAACTTCCTTACAAAATACATTGTGTACAATGGGGAAGATAGATTGAAGCTCTCCCTTCTTCTGCCTGCTCAGTTTGGCCTCAGCAGCTGCGTGCGTAACTATACTTGTATTGATACTTGGTATCAGTACAAGACTGTGGGGATGGATCACTGACATGATCCAGGCTGAAACTAATCCTGTTCTTTTGGCTGCCTTTGCTTAACTTTTTATTGCCCAGTGATCCAGGTCAGAGCAAAGCCCAAGAAGTGCATTCTAGACATCACTGAGAAGGTGATAATCTACAGCTTTAAGCATGCCAGCTTTCAAATGCTGGCTTTTAATATTCAGATTTAAAACCCTAAATGTGTTTACACGGCACTATGAAGAGAGATACAATGATTTAGTAAAGCATTTATGTTCCTCGGAGAATGGTGATTTTGTCATCCATCGCTACCACCTATGTGTTGCCTTTAACTGTGAAACCTGTAGGTTAAATAGCAAAAGTAAATGGAATTAAAATGTAAAAAGATTAGAAAAAGTATTTTGAAGTTGTTTCATGACCAAAACAGTTTTTATGCTTAGATTATCAGATGCAGGAATGTTATATAAACAAATAATTAAGATTCTCAATGATGGACATTCCCATGTCATTTGGAGCAGAGTTCAAAATCAGAGTATTTTGATGGACACAAGTATTAAATGGAAATTTTCTCTCTTTCCTATTTTAAAATGCATGCTGAATTGCAGGCATCAAAGCCAAAGGTATAAATATCAGAGTGGAAAAATTTCTTAAGGCATAAAAGTGAAAAAAATCACAAGAATAAAAAAATTTTGTGTGTGTGTGTTTTTTTTTTTTTTCCTTTGGAATCGTAGACTGAAAATGTGGCTTCCCTTTAGATGTTGTTTTATCACCATGAGAAAATCTTTAATTATACGACACAATGTTAAAAGTCAGGAAAAACTGGCCAAGGGTCCATCAGTGAACTTTCATGTTCACATTTTCCACATATTTTTAAGGAACTGAATCCTGAGAAATTTACCTGGTTTAAAAATAGACCAGTAATCAAAAAGACAGATGCAAGGAAATATGAAAATTAATTGAAAGAGAAACTGAAAAACTGGATTTCACATAATAACAAAGAAGAGGTAATTGCAATTGTTAATTCCTGCAAGAGTCTTCTTAAGGTAAAACTAGAAAATCAGATTTGATTTAACACAAAATCATTAAGTCTGCTTCTGCTAACAAGAAAGTTCAGTCACAACATATTTTTTTCAAAATAATTTGTCTTTCTTTTGGTAATAAATATATGCAATTCCTGCTAATGTTAAGGTTTTGTACCTTGATGACAGTCTTTCTTAAATGTACAGAAAGTACTTGCTTAGTTTGTGAATAATGAACAAGTTGCCAATATTGTTTTAGATGGTACACAATCTTGAATTTTTCAATTGACACAAAAATCATAATAAAAAGAGAGATCAGGAAATATAATATGACACTGCAATCTTGTTATATAGATAAAGAAGCTAGCTGTAATTTCAGAAGTATGTTTTTACTTTATGACAAGTTCTTTAGGATTAACAGTTGTTACAATAAATTATTTGCATTTCTAATTTCTAAAATGCTTGTATTTATTGTTTAACTCTTTTTATCTTTTCTTCTTTTTAAAAAAATGTTTTAAAAGACTTTCAAAATCTCTTTATTATAAAGATGCAAAGAACTCATTTTACTTTCCAGACTTAAGGATAAATGCATATGGGAAGGGGTATTGTTTTAGATGAAGGAGCATCAGGAGTCATTGAAAAACACATGTAGATTCTCCATGCTCTTCTTCAACTATTTCTTTTGCTTCTAGGTTAAGAAGGTGCTAGATTTGCTACAACCTTGTGTCAGTGCATAATCAGAAAATGAAATGGGTCAGTTTTCTACTTTTTATTGAAAAGCTGAGAGAAATTCATAAATGCTTGTATTATTTCTTCTGTCAGTTACAGCATTAATAAAAAGAAAATATCTAGCTTTTAGAATATAGGGGTATTCCGTGTAATCAAATAAAGTATCTTGGAATCTAAGAAATCTTACAGTGAACGCAATTCTTAGGGTAGATCTCATTATGACTCTGAAATATTTGAAATTAAAAGGAAAACTTCCATTTCCTCACAATTTCAGAACATCTGTGAGTGGCAAGACACTGAATATAACATACATGAAGTTGTTGCTATTGTTATATAAACTTGCAGATGGTACTGGAGTGTATGATGCATCTCATTTAACATGTCAGGCAAAGCTCTGAATTGTAAACTAATGGGAAAGCTTATACTGCAGCTAGGAATAAATGCAGGGCTACTGAAATACATATATTTCCACTGAATCAGTCTAGTTTAAAGAATGCTTCCTCATCTTTTTGAACAGTACTTGAAGCTATGGTTAATGGCTGTGGTCATCAGTCCTTGGCAGCCTCCTGTTTCAGTAAGTCCCTCCAAAGTTCCTCACTTATGTGGATGGCCAAGAAGGCCAACAGCATCCTGGCTTGTATCGGGAATAGTGTGGCCAGCAGGGGTAGGGAAGTGATCGTGCCCCTGCACTCGGCACTGGTGAGGCTGCACCTTGAATACTGTGTTCAGTTTTGGGCCCCTCACTACAAGAAGGACACTGAGGTGCTGGAGCATGTCCAGAGAAAAGCAACGAAGCTGGTGAAGGGCCTGGAGAACAAGCCTTATGAGGAGCGGCTGAGGGAACTGGGGCTGTTTAGTTTGGAGAAGAGGAGGCTGAGGGGAGACCTTATCACTCTCTACAGCTTCCTGAAAGGAGGGTGTAGTGAGGAGGGTGTTGGTCTCTTTGCCCGAGCAACCAGCGATAGGATGAGGGGTAATGGCCTCAAGTTGTGTCAGGGGAGGTTTGGATTGGATATTAGGAAATACTTCTTTACTGAAAGAGTGGTGAGGCATTGGAACAGGCTGCCCAGGGAGGTGATGGAGTCCCCATCTCTGGAGGTGTTCAAAAAACGTGTGGATGTGACACTCCAGGACATGGTTTAGTAGGCATGGTGCTGTCGGTTTGACAGCTGGACTACATGATCTTAGAGGTCTTTTTCAACCTTAATGACTCCATGATTCTATGATAATAGTCATATTGACTTTGTACAGTGTCATGAAAAGGACAGTCAGCAAAGCTGAACAAATTGTAATTAGTGAAGCTGAACAGCAATACATGCAGGAGACACTTGAGAATTACTAGAATTCTTCCTGACTGCATATAAGGAAACTGCCAAGCTGCCAATACAGAAGCGAGAAAAAAAAATTGCTGATACATTCTTTTTGTATTACGTGAAGACTTTGCAAAAAATTTTTATTTTACATGTGTTTTCTATTGTCCTTACTGTCACGATAGGTTGGCAGGTTCTGGTACTCTTATTAGGTGTAGAACTAATATCCATCACATGCAGTTACATTTTTTCTCTCCTCTTCTTTACAAGAAAAAAGAATAAAAGATGTGTCCAGAGTAGTATTCCAGTTCTGTATTTTTTTCTTTTTTTGGACAAAGCCTATACTTTGCTGTGTGCTTCTCTTCTCTACAGTAAGACAGAAGAAAAACTAATGGATTTTAAGTAAAAGTGAGGAGTTTATGACATTCCTTAGCTTTGTACTTTCTTTGATTCCCTGGGAAACTTGTCTGTTCTCCATGCTTACTGGTACATTGTAAAGTACTACTGTATCTTGTAAGGTTGTCAGGTATTGTATGGTCCTTAAGGCTATTAAAAATTAATTTTGATAGTTTGGCACCAAACTTGCAAATGTCATACGGAGGAAGACCATTTATTTTAATGATTATTTATCTTAGAGCCTACAGAATTTGATTGAATACAGTCAGTGAAACAAATTGAATTACTTAAAGACACTTGTGTGGAGGAGAATTGGTTATCATCGTGCTGCTATAGACCACACAGACTTTATGCATATGAAGACAACTGTGATAAGGTATCTTACATCCCCTTTTTCCTGACTGCTTATTGGAAAGGGTTTATTAGCTGCAAGAAAGAGGTTATTATTGATGGGGGAGCTATTCCAGTAGCTTTTACTAGTGTGGAACAAATACACCCCAGTTTTAAAAAAAACCTTTAACTAATGCTGGAAAAGGGACACTGCCAACTCTGTCACTCAAAGCTATAGAGTGATTGCTTTGTTGCCCTCAAACCAAATATGTAGAAATGTTTATTCTGCCAAGGTAGCTGATAAAGCTGATTGCACTATTGGAAAGAGCAGTACAAAGAACAGATGAAGATTAGAATACTTATTTATACATTGCTTAACAGTCTGTTTTTTCCAGGGTTACAATAGTATTTTAGTCAGCTAACTTGCTCTTTCTCCTGTTATCTCAGAACCGGCTTGCCCCTGAATACGCTTTGACTTTACAGCTCACCTGACTATGCTGTAAAATGCCTGTCACCCTTAGATAAACTTAGGCATGTGCACAGTCCCTTACAAAAATAACAATAAATACATTAAATGTGTAAATGAAAAATATGCCGATATAAATCCTTACTGAAATGGCATGACTGCATAATTTGACAAATTAACACCATTTCAGAATGCTAAATACCCTTATATATTTTCATCCCTACTCCATTTCATAATCCTTCTTCCATCTGACAGGGATTTGCATGTAAAATTAATTTTAATTTCATCCTGTGACTTTTTTGCTCTATTACTGTTCTCAATGAAGAAGAACAGTTATTTGAGGAAGAGTAGCAAAACCTTTTTGCTACTATTCTTGATACATTTGCAGTACTAACTGTTATGTTCTTTAGGTTTTGACTTTTCATTGATAGCATTTTCAGCTTTACTTTCCTCATGGGACAAGGAAGACCATGCACTGAACAGCCTAAATCTCAAAATGTACCTGAAGAATCCTTTGCTCAAATGCCCCATATCTGAAACACAAAATATACAACGTAAAAGTCACACCAAATTGTAATTAAGAGACATGTAGATTTTTAATGATCACTCTAAAAAGTGCATCATTTAAAGAGAACAACCACCTTGATTCAAAAAACGTCTAGATGTGGTACTTCAAGACATGGTCTTCATTTTATAGGGGTGAAGTACTTGTGTGTCTTAACTGTGCATAGTCCTGAATATTACTGGAATTACATTTTTCTAGGATAGAAAATAAAATAAAATTGTATTTTTGAACCCTTTTTTTCAGATGTTTGGATGGGCTGGACAGCATGGACTCGATGTGCTGGGAAATAGGATTTTTTTATATAATATTCCACTGCCCAAAATGAAAAAAACTTGTAAAATCCCATGTACTTCAGCTGAAAGGCCAGTTTCTGCTAAGTATCACCTTGGTATTGAAGCTTATGCTGTTTTTTGCCAAAGCTGATGACTAGGCAGATGCAAAAGCAAAGGTATATGATATAGTTTTAGTCCTCATTTTAAGAATGGATTCTATATCTTTTAGCTAAACATATTTCTTAAATCTTAAATAAATGTGTTAAATCTATATATTTTTGGCAAGCTGCAAAATATGCATTCTGTTTTCAGTAAAAAGATAAAAAATAGCATTTCTGATACATTAAATGATAAAAAATGGTTATCTTTTTCTTTCTCTATTCTATATTCTGTGTAACATGCCTGTTTTCTCTCTATTATTTACTTAAAGTGCTCACAAAGAGCTCTACTCAGTAGAAATATCTTCTGTTACTTGTTCAGAAGGATGGAGAGGAGAAGGCTGTAATGCTAAGAAAGAAAATAGGGTGGTCTCTACTGTATAAGAAAAAAAGTATATAACTACCTTTATAGCTTACACTTTTATCCATGGTTCACATCTCATTTTTGTTGGCAGAATAATGTGCAAAACTCCAACTAGAAAGAGAAGAGGGAAAAAAGATACTCCTTCCCAATCTTTCGCTTTTTCTTTTCCCCAGACACCTCAAAATCATCACTGTACAACTAATAGCTAATTACTAGCAGATGATCTGTTTAGACTTTTTAATGAGATTATTTAAAATATTTTTCTCTCAAAAGTTTTGTCACTATGGAAGCATTCATTTATGTCCTTTAAACAACCAAAAGCCTTAGAGATGTTAAAATTCTGCTTTTTGTTTTCTACACATTTTGTAATGAAAGAGGTAGGTCTTCATCATATTTCTTTTTTATAACCAAATGGATCATTTCTACATTTACACTCTTGTGGCCTCAACACACTATCTGGTCACAAATATCTGTCTATCCATGCAGAGTTCTTTGCAAGGTCAATTCCTTTTCGAATATGTTAAGCCATTTAGTTTTTATCACTGCATATCTAGCTATACTGGTTGTTACTGCTTTTACTGTCTGAAAGCTTTCCAGTTATGCTGTTCAGGTCCAAAATTTTCCATGTGCTTCACTTCACTTGCCATGTACTTCACTTGCATCAGAAATGCTGAACAGTGAACAGAAATTAAATATTTACTAATGAACACTTTATTTCCCCTCCTGCCCCACCCATGTGCTTTATTTGACATCTTTATCAAATAAGCATATATTTAATGCTGTACTTCCTTGGCAGGTCAGGAATTCCACATTATCAATTAGGCAGTAGGTCCTAACACCATCATAACACCGCCACTGTGTTTTAACAGCATGTTAAAATTATGATGAAAGCAAACAGAGGTGGTGATAGTACGTGACAGTCAGAAAGCTGACTAGAAATATCCCACTGTATCACTGAGAGTGTCAGTGTGACTGCAACCATATTAATAACTGTTGATTAAGAATATATTCTCAGATGTAAATCATATAAGTTGATGATCCCTTAAAGGTATTTGAGTCCTTTGCAAGCACATCACTTCTTGAAAGAGTACATATTTCTATTAGAACTAGAAGCCCTTGCCAAACTTTCAGAAAATAGGGACCACAACCTAAGAATTTTTCTTATGTACTAAAAGATTTTTCCTTTAAAAAATATTTGTCTGGAAAGATAACAGTTATTTACACTGGAAAGTAATATTAGGAACACATTCATTGTGTTGTCTTTCTGCTTTCTTGAACACAGGGTCTAAAAAACAAGACAGCTCCCAGCACTCGATCACCAGTGACAAAGGGACCATAGTCGAAGATACTCTGTTCTAACGCTGTTTTCACTCAGCATGTGTAAGTTCCTGAAATGAGGATTAAGATCTTTCCTATGTAATCAATAAGAAGAAACACATAGCATAGAAGACATATTCACATTTTCTAAAACACTCTTTTGCTAGATTTGCAAGCTCAGGAAGGTACCAAATCACATCTTCAAGCATAAGCTCCAGAAACAATACAAAATAGAAGATAAATTGTCTGCAAAATCCTTAAGCAAATGAGTGGATCTACTTTGAAATTCTGTGCTTCGAAACTGCAAAATACATGGCTCTTAGCTTTATGTCAAGTTTGATTCTTGGAAGTCAGTACACGGATACTGAAACTTGCTTGAAAAGTAATTTGGCCTAAGCTCAGCTACTGTCAAGGACCCGAGTGTACTAATTGGCGTTAATTGCCCTGACCTGCCTCTCCTGGAGCCTTTGCTTATGCTCCCCAAACCGTGGGGCTCCATTTAAGCTCCATCTGGTTGCAGCTGGCCTGTCTTGGCCCTGCTCCTGAGTTACTGTGTGGGGTTCCTGGGTTGACATTGGCTTATTGCTTTGCCAAGTGATGACTGGGTTGTTGGCGGGACCCTTCACTGTCGCTGCCCTGCCTCACTCGCCTACCTCTGGCGTTGTGGGGCTGTGCCCTTCAGTGCAGTTGCTGCCTGGTCTGCAATGTGGCTGCCTGCCCTGCACTGTGCTGCCAGCTTGGCCTTGGGTGGGAATGGCCTGGCTCCTCCTGCCCCCGAGCAGCTGCACTGATCGATTGTTGTGGCGGTATCATAACGAAATTCAATTCTAGCATTTGATTTGATTATGGCACTTCATGTTTTCTTCTAGCTGCTCAGAAACATAATGGTAAATTGTGTTAAACATAATGGTAAATTGTGTTTTTCTTTAGGTAATTCATAATGATCTCCCAGAAGTTTTTGCTACTATTTTAAATGAGTACAACAGCAAAGCAGAGGAGGACTTTGGCCAGTTCCTATTGATTACTTTGAGAATGGCTGATATGAAATAAGAATACTGACTTCCCCTTTATAGAAGTTGGTAGGTAAGTATTTTATTTTTATAAGCAGACATACAGTGTAACTTCAACAAACTGCTGTATGGATTGCAGGAAGATTTGGAGGACTGTCTGCGTGTTTGTGCATGGGAACATGTATTCTCATATAATATCAGGCTTGCAGTGCCCCCATTCTCTTACCATGGTTGTTCTTTATCTAGTCAAAGCCTGTTTGCTTACTGTGTACTACAGGCACATGTCTAACACCAAAACTAATTTAATTTTTTAAATTTTTCTGTGCTCTATATTGTACTACATAAATTTTGCCGCTGGCCCATGCTGGCCGAGGAAAGAGGCTAGGAAGCAAAGTATAAAAGTACAAGGGTAAATATTTATTCATGCACATGAGGTGTCCCAGCCAAACTGGGGCACACTGAATGTGGTTTTATACGGGGTTCTTGCACCCTTCAAGTGTTTGGGTACAACACAGTTTGACTAATCGTGAATTAACATGGACACTACCTGCTACTAATCATAGTAAAACTTTGCAAAGCAGCTATATTTCTACTATACTACTTCATTACATTGGAGTTAAGGAAGGAAATTTTCATAACCATTGTGGCTACAGCCTTTTAAAATAGAGGTTTCTAAGGAAACAGGAAAAATAATACTAGCTAAAAATGGTCCTGTTTTCCCCTAAAATTATTCTGAGTAATTGTTAAAAGGTTTGAATCTTTAAGAAACACCTATTCATCCTGAGGCAAAGAGCATGTTTGTGAAATCTCAGATCAGCTTCATTTTAGCCAAAATTACAAGTGGGTGAGAACAGAGACTCTGTATATATGAAGTGAGGAAAGACTTACCGGGGTGTAAGGTAAAGATTTACCAGGATCTCAATCATTAAAAAATTTGATGAAGAACATGGCTGAATTTTTCTTTAATAAAAAGTAAGTCTTCAAGATTGTAGATGTTTTTCTGTAACTTCAAATTTATAGAGGTAGTCCTTAAATAACACTAATATTAAGAAGCTTTTTGTATGGGTTGGAGAAGAATTGTGTGTGTAAATATGGCTATGCTTGCACCTTACGTCATTTCTGTTTAGGCTTCTAAGGTAATGAATGCACTGACTCAGAACTGGCATCTTAATGGGTTGTAATAATGGAAGAACAGCTATTTCATGTTTTGCATGCTTGTCTGGAAATGATGGTAATTGCTTATGCAGCAATTATAAGTTCATGCAGAAGGTGTCAATGCTGTAAGTATGTAATTAAAAGGCTTATAAGGATGTATTTCGTATCTAGGATGGATATATTTTAGAAAATGCACAAGAAAATCTATAGATTCTGTTTTATTACTGGTTTAGAGAATATTAGTGTAGGGAATCTAATTTCAAAACAGCCACATGAGAAAAGGCATTCTTATTTTACGAAAAACACTTTTTCTATTTAATGTCAAACTCTTTGTCTCTCCTTTCACAGCCACGTGTAATTTAGTGAAGATCAATGGATTTTATACCTGAAAAAGTTTGTTTGATGCCCTTAAATTTGATAGTATATATCAGATTTACTTTTCTAGGAAAATATTTGGGCTAACCAGTAGCAGGGCTGAGCATGTGTCCCCATCAGGTATACAAACAAACACATGTATACAACACATACACATAAACACTGTTGGCCGCATAGACCAACAGAGTCAGAGAAACACTCAGCACTCACCTGCTGATCAGGAAGGCGGCCCTTAGCGCAAAATATATACAATGTAGATCCCACCACTAGCTGGGCCTGTGCACTTGGGCTATCCAGTGGCTAGCCATGGATCCCGGCTCTCCCCAGTCTCCTCCTGCACAGGCACTCGTATGCACATGGAAACAGGTCTCTCATTTGACCCTGAGACCTTATGGTCCTGCCAGTATTTGGCCTGGTAGACAGCTTCCCCAGGGGTCTCACCCTCAGAGACATGTATACCTGGCTTCCAGGCCACTTCACCTGCTTGCTAGCAGGTCTGGCTTGATAGTCACTAGGGATTGCAGACTGGCTTACATACCCCCAATTCACTCCTGTTTCTGATTCCACAGACACATGGATGCCTGTGACCCACAGTCTGATGCCAGCTGCTGGCGCTCAGACCCCCATACACACACATGCACACAGAACAGGTAGTCCCTGAGCCAGGAAGGTGGTTGGAAATGGAGTTTAATGAGCAGACAGGACAGTCTGTGCTGGTTAGGTGCAGGTGCAGGGTTAGACAAGCATTCTGCCCAGCAACCTCTTTACATGCAATTAGCCTCTTGCCTCCTTATCCCTCTGTTTTCCCATGCTTGTTCAACCCCCAAACCACCTTGCTATCTTCTTCCTCCAGAGCAAAACCACTGCTGTGATCCTATTCTAGTGCCCTGCTTACCATTGTGCTAGAAAGCAGAGTAATTTGTCCATGTGGAATGGGCTGCAAACCCACTTCAGAAATCTCACATGAATGTGTAAGTCATTAGGAGCAGATGCAGATCCCTAGAGACTGGGAGAGACTCGTTCTTTATTCCTATAAACTGAATAGAAATGAATCAAAATCTAGGTGATCTTAAGAAATGGAGGTGAAATATTTGGATATTGGAGAGCCCTCTGTGATGATTAGTTTCAGGAAAAACTGACAAGATGAACATGGCCAGAGTTTCACCATTTAGATAGTTCAATGAGAAAATGCACAGTAAAAATACTAATAAAAATGATTGGGTAAATCTGAATAGTTCCTATCTTAAAACTTTAGGTTGTTCATAATAACTCTTAATGCTAAGCAAAGAATTTTTCTTCTGCATAAAAACATGTGAACATTTAATCTTTTCCTTTCATTTTCCAGTGTTTCTTTAAGTGACCTCTGAGAAATGTGGTGAAAGTTCTATGGCTGGTATTAGACCAGACAAGCAGAGGGTTCCTTATGTTATGGCCTTCACACTTACTGCTGTTTGAAAAGTAATCAAAGCATTGCCAGGTTTCTTATCACTACTTTCTGTACTTTGTGTTGGTACAGTAAGGTTAATGAAAGATATTAAAATATTCATATATTTAGTTTAATCTTTGGGTAAAAAACTTCTCCCATTCAGACATGTACTAGTCTTGCCACCATCTGTATTGAATTTAGGACTAGATTCCATAATCAGTTGGGGCACAACGTATGCAAAATTTGAATTTATGCATTTATCTTGAAGGAGAGAGCTTACCTTAGTTTAAGATAGGTAGCTCGTGACAGCTTCAAGTAAGTGTTGGGGAATTTTTTTTGCACCCCTTGTGGCGAATTAAATATACATTTGTGCTTTAGTATAAAGTGATTTAATGGACAATGCATTGCACAGTCCTACTGCCATAAGCGCTTCTACAGGGAGTCAGCAAAGATGGGGCATGAGCCAATTCCTTATACATGCTTGCGCCAGTACTAGTCATATTACAAACCAATACTGTAGCATTTCTTATTTTATCAACGTGGGAATTTGTTCTCCCTTACATAGAGTCATTCCACCTCTGGCACTCCTGTTTCTATTGTTTAACCTGGTTCTGGAGTTAGGCCTTCCCATTGCCAGAACCAGGTCATTCCTCATTCTCCAATTACCATTGCTGAGCAGTTACAATTTGAATTTCCCCTTCATAAGATGTTTCAAGTTAAAATTTCTGCAGCTCTTTTTCTCTACTAGATGGTTACTGCCAACTGTTTGATGATTTTAGGCACTCTGATCCATGCTTGAAAGAATGGCTGTCTTGGATCCTCATCTCAAGCATCTATCTCTACCCCTTCCCTCTTTGCCTATGCATTATGTAGAGAGATCTAAAAGAATGTGGTGGGTTGACCTTGGCCAACTGCCAGATGCTCATCCAGCTCTTCTCTCACTCCTCTCCCTTAACAGCGGGGGGGAGAAAATAGGATGGAAGAGCTTGTGGGTCAACACAAAGACAGGGAGACTGCTCACCAGTTACCATCACAGGCAAAATAGACTTGACTTGGGGAAAAGTAATTTAATTTATTGGCAATTAAAATAGATTTTGGTAGTGAGAAACAAAAAATAAAATTGTAAAACAACACCTTCCCCCCACTCTCCCCTTTCTCAGGTCAACTTCACTCCTTCATTCTTGACTGCTCTATCCCTCCCCAGCCACCTGAGCAGTATAGGGGGGATGAGGGTTTGAGAGGTTAGTCAGGACATAATGGTTTTTCTTGACACTTTACCCCTTCTCCAATGTGAGTTCTGTCCATGGGCTGCAGTCCTTCAGGATAAACCTGCTCCACCATGGGCTTTCCACAGGCTGTGGTTCTTTCAGGGCATATCCACCTGCTCCAGCACAGGGTCCTCCATGGGGACACCTAACCTTGGTGTTTGCACTAGTGTTTCTCACTCTTATTCCTGCCTCCCTCTGCCTGAGTGGTGTTTCTGCTCTTTCTTAAATATGTTTTCATGGAGGAGGCACCAGCTTCCTTGGGAAAGTAAAGTGTCTGATCTGCCTTTTGGTCAGATGAATGGAAGACCTAAAATACACTTTTCTGAACCAAAATGCATCATCCAAAGGGAAGCAAAATGGAACCTAAAGGTATGTCTTCAGGACCTAATTAAAAGTTATATTAAAATCTGTTGAAGCGCTGGGCCAAAGATCATCTCCCACTTAATTTGAGGAAAAGAAACAAAGAGTTCCAATTATTTCCCAGGTTGTTACCTACTGAAGAAAAAGAACGTGTGTTGAGAGCAGGGAGCAGGGGCTTATCTTTGCTAGCTAAACAAAACCATTCTGATATGCTGGAGCACTATGGGTGCGTTACACTGCAATAGATACCCTTCCTCCTGAGTTGCTGGAATCTTTGTACAGGTCTCAAAGTCAGCGCAGGATGTGGAAAAGACCTCTCATCTGCTTACATGGCAAGTGTTACGGGTCAGCTGCCCGCAAGGGGGGCTGTGGAAAACCTACCTGGATCCACGGGGAGACTACTCACAGGGGTAACCCCAGCAGTTTTCTGTGCAGTATCCCGCACAAGTATCTGATCTAAAGAGGAGCTGGGCTTTTCACTTCTCGCCAGGACAATCTGATACATAAGCCCTGGTTTCCTAAATGTTGTTTCAACAGCACTTGGGTACCCAGGTTCCCTTGTGAATCGAGGCTTTGCTATTCTAAACTCAGTGATAGGGGCCCAGTACTGTTCCTGCTGAAGGATTCGCTGGAAATGCTAAAAAGCCGTGTAAAGTACATCTCTTAGTTTATTTGTACATGGGATTTCCTTCTTGAAGAAAACAGGCTGGTAGAAGAATAGATTGTGGTGAGTGAAGGGACAGAAAGAGGAGTTAGTATTTTCTGCACTGTATATGCTACCTGCATTAACACTATCCTTACGCAGTGCAGGCTTAATGGCTCTTGGACCGTCAGCTGAAGCCGCTAGGGCTGAAAAGTGTAATCTACCGGCGGCAAGGAAATACTGGCGATACTTTGCAGTGCCCTGTTCGGGGACGCACTTCTCCCGGCACCGCTGAAGCGAAACCTGAACTTGGCGGCCGGGCCGCACCGGGAACAGAAACCGAAAGGCGCTGGGATGGGCGGCGGCAGCGCTTTAAAGGCGGCGGCGCCGGGCCGGGCGGCGGAGCGGGCGGCGGCGGCAGGTACTGTCCGCGCCGGGGCTTGGTGGGAAGCGGTGGCCAGGGTTGCCTTTCGGGCGGGGATGGGGGTTAGGGCTAGGACTGGGTAGAGTTCTGGGGGGGCTGGGGTTGCGTTTAGGCATGGTGCTGGAGCTGGGGTTGGGGTTTGCGTTAGGGTCGCGGTCGGTTTCGGTCAGGACGAGGCGGCTGGACAGCGTGCAGGGGAGCAGCTGGGACTTCGCGGGCGGCGGGGGAGCACCGTCCGGGGCGGG
>VZTL01032453.1:0-10639 GCA_013400535.1 Scopus umbretta
TTTGTGCTGCTGATCACAACTCTTCGAGCACAGCAGTTGAGCCAGTTTTGAATCCACCGTGCTGCCCACTTACCTAGTCTGTCTTCCATCAGTTTTTCCACAAGGCTGTTCTGGGAGACAGTGTTGAGAGCCTTATTACATTTGAGATAAACACCCACAGCTCTCCCCTTGTCCCATGAGCTAGTCATCTCATTGTAGAATGCTATCAGGTTGGTTAAACGCAATTTCTACTTCATAAATCTGTGCTGACCACTCCTGATCAACTTCTCATCCTTTATTTGTCTGGAAGTGGTCTCCATAATTAGTTGCTGAATCACCTTCCCAGAGACTGAGCGTGAGGCGGACAGGCCTGTGCTACCTCAGCTTCTCCTGCTTGCCCTTCTTGGAAATAGGAGTGACACTTGCTTTCTTCCAGTCCTCAGGAACTTCTCCTGATTTCAAAGAGAATTGAGAGTGGCCTCGCAATGACATGGGCCAGCTCCCACATCACTCATGGGTGCATCCAGCAGACCCCAACTGCAACTCAGTCTTCAGTTTAGATTCATTACAACAGCTTCCTTTCCAAAGTCATTCATGCACACACTGAACAGCAGAGAACTCTGTGACTCTCCTCCACGTTGACTGTGGGTGAGCTATTCCTGCTATTGTTCCCTCAACCATTTCTTCAGCCACACACAACCTCTCCTTGTGTTATTAGCTTCTTCACCTCCTTCAAGTCTCTACAATATGGGGGATGCTTGGGGGTCTGAAGTCAATCTCTATGGTCTTAAGAAGGTGTGGGCAAAAGACAGATGTCAGGGACTCCTTAGCCGTCTTCCCCCAAAAAAGTACACAGACACATCTTTTTAGATATGTGGAAGAAGAGTTAAGTGACCAGATTAAGCCTCACTGACCACAAGGGACCATGTGCTTTAGAGTGAGGAGTGAACTTAATTTTATAATCACATTAGGAGAAGACCCAGGAAAGCACTGGTCCACTCCTCCATAAAGAAGAAAAGCTAACAAGAGAAAATGCTCAGTTCAAACTGCTGCATACTTTTTTTTTACATGAACAAAGACTTCTTGTGTTATGTGGCAGCTAATGATATGTGGCAGTACAGACAAACCTGCCAATTGACCTGGAATTGATTAGCACCTCAGTTACTGAGCCCTGTTTTGGTCATCACACTTCTAAGTAGTAAAGAATGACCAAGGGAAGAGAAACACTGATACTAATATTAGCTGCACAAATGGACAAGAATAGGAAATATGAGTAGGAAAAGAACAAGAGACAGCCCACAAGAGTATTAGATATTTGCAGATTACCTGGACATGAACTTCACCCAAGAGCACTCAGAGTGGGTGAAATAATCTCAAAGTCACTGAGAACTTGGACAGGATGGGTGAGACACTGAGGGAAAGAAAGTACATGTCATCCATAATGTTATAAAGGGAAAAGGAAGGGAGCCACAGGGTTGGACTAAATCTCAAGAGATGCCTTTCAACCTCAACTATTTTCTGATTGTGTGGTATAGACCTATCACTAACTTAATTCCCAGAAAATTCTGGCACAATGTCTTTTTACGTAGGTTGAAGAAAACAAGAATACAAGAAATAGACAGAAGGAATTTATTAAATCAGCCTGAGACAACTTCCCTCTAGAAAAGGGTAGGAGGTCACACACAGATGGTTTGAGAAAACAAATAAAGCAACAGAGGGAGTTAGGCTTTCATAAAGATATAAATAGGTCTTACACATCTTCATAAACATGTAGGAAAAACAGAGGCTGAATGAAGTAAAGGTAGATGAGAAGTGGATGGGGAAAAAAAACCCACAAACTTTAAAGCACAACAAGAAAGGATCCATCCTGGATTTACTGGTATGCAGTGCTTTTATTAACAGCCTGGAAGATGGAACAGAACGCACCTATTAAATCTGAACATTACAATGCCAAGATCTACAAATACACTGACAGGCAGGATTAAATTCATTTTAAAACAATGTAATTTGATGCACAAGTTTCCACATTGGGGTAGGAATAATTAACTGCATGTTGCAAAACAAACAAAAAAAAATCATCCTATTGAGGATTATAAACAAGCACATACACCAAGGTACAGACAAACCTGCCAATTGACCTGGAATTGATTAGCACCTCAGTTACTGAGCCCTGTTTTGGTCATCACACTTCTAAGTAGTAAAGAATGACCAAGGGAAGAGAAACAACAACGATTGGTGACCTAGAGGTTATGACTATGAGAAACAGTTTAAGAATCTGAGATCTAGCCTTGAGAATACTGACGAGAAACACAAACAGACAAGTATGTAAAAGCCTCGTCCAAGAACATAAAAGAAATAAACAATATATGATGACCTGCTGCAAGACTGAGAATAAACACTTGAAAAATTTTGACAGTAAAGATGCTCTAAGCAGTGGAACAGGCTGCCTTGAGAGGTTCTGGCATTTCGGCCACTTCAGTTAAAGGTTAGATATGTCTGACACTGATTTTTCATTAAAATTATCCTATTTTAAGAATAGATTAGATGAGAACCTTTCCATTATTATTCTCTTATAGTATCTGAGTACTTCAAGAACATTAATGTATTAATTTTTAAGATACCTTAAAAGACAAGTCTCCACTTCACAGGCAGAATCCAAGAGAGAAGATAATATCCAAGCATCTGCTAATTTGAATGTTCATCTTGTGTTTTGTTAATACTTCACTTTTATATAGTGAGCTGTACGTCAAAAATACAGAGCACTGAAACCAATTGATCCCAAGAGGTCAGAGCACAAGGTAAGATGGTCACCAGAAAATAGAAATCACATTGGAAAAGTCTGATTTAACCTACGTATTGATGGTAACAGGAGAGGACAGAGAATTTGCGTACCACTTCAATCTCTCAAAAGGAATGTGATCTGTAACACCAAACGTCTTATACCTGTTATTAAACAGTAACAACGACATGTACATACGGAATCTGCTTTTTCAGTGGCCTCTACAACGACTAATGTGCCACCATAAGTCATAAAAACCACTTCCCTGCTGAAAGTCAAGATTGTGTTTCAATGCATGGAGACACTAGTCTTCTTTAAAAAGGAAAACAAGAGTTCAGTACTAGCATTTTCTTTTCAGGTCTGAGAAAATGCTTTTCATTTTTGTTAAAATTTACAGCTCCAGGCACCAAATATCAAAAGCTTTAGTCCAAGTGTTTAAATATCTGTTGAAGCCAGGGGAAAAAAAAAGAAAAAAAGAGAATAGTGTGATAATAAGTATTCAGCAATCTTAATGTCAGACAATGGCACAACCCATTGAACGAGCTGAATTTAAAGTCTCAGCAGAAAAAACAGTATTTAATATGGGTGTGAAGAAAGGTCTTATCTGCAGGAACAGTTTAGAAAAATATATTTATCAAATAAAAGGAGAAACTTTAGTTTGAGCAAGAGGATGCTTTGACCTGCAACGAAGAGTAACCAGTTCACTATGAAGTTGCATAGCTTTACTATGAGCCGGACATTATAGAGAGATCCAGACAGGGCGTGAAAAGGAGGACGATTCCCTAGAAACACGGCTTTTGTAGGGCTGTCCTTCAGAAAGAAAGTGACTGCTACCTCACCCCCACCAGTGCCCTGCAACTATAAAGTTCCTTCCTTAGAAGTATCATTCGTACAACAGTGAGGCCTCGTGGATGGCACTAAAAAGGAGTGCCCCTTTTGCTTCAAGATACCTTCCTCAATTCTCATCCAGATAAAGATTTATTTCCATTTGGCAGTCAAAAGGGTATTAAGAGTCAAGCTTTAGGTGAAAGACAACAGCACTGCCAATGTTCATAATGCATCTCCAGTAAATGACTGTGAAACTGTAGCCTTAAAAGCAATCAGCTCAAATTGATGAAGGTGCCACTGTGGTTCAAAAGGGACCTTACTGCCCACTGCCTGCCTCCCGCTGCCCCCGGCATTCAGGTAACTATGTCACATCAAGCCAACCAGGGAGCTGACCTACCTCAATGCTAACCCTATGAATTTTTTTTTTAAACAAGTAGTATTTTTTGCTTCCAATTGTCTTAGCTCTCTATAGAGCCATACAAGCCCAAAGCTACCACAGTAGAGGTGGCAGATATGTGTACGGGAAAAGACTAGATAAGAAAAAGTAAGTTGTCCCTTTCCAGAGCAGCAGGGAGCTATGGCAAGGTTTAATGACCAGCTGAAGTTGATCTAAGATTTCTTTTCTTGGCTAAACCAAAGATTGTAGCATCAGAGTAGTATTTGCACCCTTGGATGATATGGTTAACTAACATTGATTTATATGCTCCAAACCCAGAACATTCCTTGGAAGTTAGATAAACCACACACAAATTGCAAGCAATTTTTGAAGGGTCTATACAGCCTCTATGTAGTTACAGGACAGAAATATTTATTGCATTTGGCATGGAAGTTGCAGTCTGTGAGCACTGGGCAAGAAACAGAAATGGGTGAGCACTGGAACACCAGATAGCAAGCAAATTCTTTCTTTTCCTTTCCCAATAAATTATATACAAAGGTGAACAGCTGTCACACTGACATTTCAGATCTGAAATATAGTTAAGAGCAAGTTATAACGAAGGCAAAGAAAATGAATGTCAGAAAGTTTTGTTTTTTCAAATTTCAGATAAGCTCTTTAGCCCTAGGGTTAATCAGAGAGCTAGAGAGCTCTGTTTGGAGTCTAACTTCTTACCAGAAAAATGTTTCTTTGTGTAGTATGTGTGTAAACATGCACAAGTAAGGGTATATGTATTTATATAAATAATATGGCACACCTTTAATTCATTGCCCAGGGTAATCAAAATACTAGTGGTCCTTCAGAGAATCTTCTTCTTCCTGTATTAAGCAACACCAATTAACAAGAGGAACCATCTGAGCAGCATAGCCTGCAAAGCAGCTCCACAACCTCACCCTGCAGTCAGCAAGGTTTCCGACCTTCTCCAGAGGTACCTGTTGGAGATGTCGGACCTCCACGGCAAAGTTAGCTGCTGCACATTGTTACCAAAGAGTGCCCAGCTGTCAGATTAATTCAGCTGTTGATAATACCAAGGGAATGCAATTGTAGTAACATGACTGCTTAACATGCTGCCAGATTGCATGCAGCCAGGGGAGTTGAATAGGTGAAGCCATAGCAAAACGGAAACAAGCTCTAATTATCTCTAGTCAACCAACGTATTTCTCATCACAGTCCAGTGACACTGATGAGAATTCCCAAAGTCTAAATCTTTTACCTTCACATATGGTTACAGCTAAGGGTTCTGCATTGCAGCCATGAATATAAATGATAGATGCTTCAAAAGGCAAAAATATTTCAAGTAAGGGATGCTGGTCCATCCAAAGGCCAGCTGCCAGCAACATTTCTGAACTGGACACAACAGTGTGTCAAGATAAAAGCTTTTCTTTCCATAGCCAACACCATTTCTCTCGTTTCCTCTCTCTGCAGACCAGCTAAATATTTAACAAATTTAAGCACTCGATATTCTCAAGCAGAGGCGGAGACGTTACAACTTGCTTACAGCTGCAAACACCAAGAGAACCAAGATCAGCCCCCAGAAGGCCCTGGCTACCAGATCGATATGAAGTAAAAACGCAGGAGAGAGAGAATTGTGCACTAATTGGATTTAGCCTACAGGGTTTCTTCAGTGCTTCTCCGTAAGTGCTCAAATCACTAAGAAAAGACCTGACGCACCTCACAGGGAAGTTTACTTTAACATCAATTCCACAAGCACTGGAAACGGACACACTTTACACAGCCACACACAAACAGGACGTATCCTCTGATGAAAACTTGTTTTGTAATCAAAATCTCTATTGCTTCCTTTGTGGGGAGAGAGAAGGTGGATCAAGAAGTATAAACATACACAGAAATTATACAGCTATGGATTCCAAGTTTAAATATGAACCCACAGAGATTATATTCAGAGAACAAGGACCAGCTATAACATCCCCAGCCACTTCATGTGACAAAATAAGATACCTGCAGCTGCATATTGCTTACTAAAAATTAAAACCAGTACCATTTAGCTGCCTGCCAGCACATGTTTACAAAGTAAAGGGACTGCCTTTCCTTCCCCTGACCCAAAAAAAAGTTATATTTAGAACCCATGCTTTTATTTCACAAACTCCAAGACGTGCCACAGCCTGTGCATCCTCTCCAGCATTTCAAATCTGACCAAGCATAGATCACACGAGATGCTCAATTTATTGGGCTAACACTGTGAGAAGGAAATAGGTTTACAGCGTAACTGCCAGGACAACAGATACTTAATATATAAGGCAGGATCATTAAGACAGAATTTCCTTTGACCTACATAGACAGCCCATTGCCAGTAAGTCAGGAATAGGAGCATTCAGTCTCACAGCTATGAATAAATGAATCATCCAAAGAATAGGGAGCATTTGAGTTCCAACAGAAAAGTATTCAGTTTAAATCCTATATCTCATTCGTTCAGACATTTCACGTACAGTGTTGAGCATTCACATTGTTTCTTTGTCCCTCCTCTCTAGCCAAGTAACAAGAGTATGAAAGACATTCAGTAGCAACAGAAGAAAAGGCTTTGTTAGTCCATTACAACCCTAAGCAACCCCCATGTTACAGCATCATAAGGTTGTTAGTTGATATCCAGTCTTTGCAAACCAGAAACAGGCCTGAATCCCGTACCCCAGACGTATTTCTCCAGATCACACTCACCCATTTGCTCCACAATTTCAGGTGGAAAAACTCGAGAAGCAAAAGCTCGTCGGAAAATATCTGAGAATTCTTTGTCAAGGCCCCCAATGCCCATTTTCTCAAAATTCCAGTCGGGGTTGATGATCGACTGGCGGTTCTCCTTTGTTTTTGATTTACCTGCAAAAAAAAAGCAATAATTTCAAACATGCAGCAAACAGAAGTACAAACACCAGAATGGTTTTCCCAGGTCAGACCCAGGTCCAGCTAACTCGATGTTCGGTTTCAAACATTAGCCAGGAGGATGCACTACGACAAGGATGCAAGGGCAGTCAGAGACTCACCTTACTTTAGTAAACTGTTTTCCCAGCCTTCCAACCGTCCTGTTCAGGGATTTCTCAAGCCAGGTGTTGCTCCTATGTATTTAAGAATCCACAGCAGATTTCTCTGCCACAAATTTACCTAGGTCCCCTTGCACCCATGGAAACTTAGTACCCAGATTGCGCTACAGCATCTAGCTCACCATATCTGCTACTGGCTGCGCAACCAAACACCTCCTTTCGTGTGTCTGAGCCAGCTCCTACCAGCTTCATTTCACGTCCCCCAAGTCTTATATCTGAAGAGGCAGTAAATAGTATCAGCATCCACTCTCTTTCACACTACCTGGGATGATACTAGCCTTGCCCTGTATCCTCTACAGTCATGCCTTCTCCAGGCAGAGCAGTCCTCACTCGCTCTTCCTTATGCAGCAGCTGCTCCACACTTGAGCACCCTTGTTCTGCTCTCAGTCTTCTCTATTTCTACATCATCCTTGACAGACAGGCAGACTAGATCTGCATGTACTGTGGCTTGTTTGTATCTCAAATACAGGTACAAAATTATGCTCCACTTCATTCATATTCCTTTATTAATAATGTGTAATAACTCTTCAACCATGCTTAACAGGTCTTTACAGGGCTCAGGCTGCTACTGATGGGTCATTGATAGTTTCAAGGAAACAGTGCATGGGTCCAGTGTTTCCTTGAAACTATCATACCTGGCATCTTGGCCCAAAACAGCAGTCATTTTTGACCAAAGGCAGAAGTGTTCTTTCTCCCACGCATCACTTTACGTTTATTTGTATCAAATTTCCTCTGCCATTTTATTTCATAGTCACTGAACTCCATAAGAGCAAGTTTTGTCACCTCATCACTCAGTCTTTTTTCCAGTTTATTTAATAATTATAACGAAAAGGAAAGGCCCCAGCAGAGATTCACGCTGAACTCTACTGGCACTGGCTATTTACTTTTACCCCTTCATCACTCATCTACTCGTGCAAGGACCTTCTCTCTCACAGATCTCTGTTTAGTTTCTTTTTAAAGAAACTTTGATAAGGAACTTGGCCGGAAGAGCTTTGGACAGCAAGCAGACTGTGTCAGCCTTATCCCCATGCTTTTTGATTCCTGTAATGAACTGCAGGGGACCACAAAGTAGGACAGCCCTCACAGAAAACAGGCTGATCCTTCCCAGTGTATCATCTTTATACAGGTGTCCGCTAATTTGATTCCTTTATTACAGTTTCTGCTGATTTTTTTCTGTACAGATTTCAGCTTCGAAGATCTGTAGCTCTCCAGACTTTCCCTGGAATCCTTTTAAAAACAGACAGCACATTCGCCATCTTCCAGTCTTCAGATACCAGAGCAATTTTAAGCCAGGTTACACAAAACAATTACGAGGTCAGCTAGTTCCTTTACAACTCAGAAGAATAAAAGCCACTCTTGGCAAACCACCACGGTTCATTTTGTCTGTTTGTTCCATAACCTCTTCTAGAGCTACTTCAGCCAGATCCCCTAAGCACAGGTTTTGTAGTCTCCACGCAACGGCGTAACCGCCCTCCTTTCCCTTTTGTTGACAAGCCACATGAGTTTTAGTCTTACAGAGCTCCTTACTCCCTTTTCAGAGAAGCTTTAAAGTACTCAGGGCACTTAGGAGGCAGAAAATAAGCACAAACACTCCTATAAGAATACTGCTGAGATGCTGTCAAATCCATATAGTTTATCAATCCACCTTACGTTTATTCAAGGGTATTTACAAACAAGCACTGACACTCTTACTGGTTGGATTGACGCTTCCAAAAGGCTTTCAGCAACATCACTTTGCTTGGCTACCAGAGAAACCAACAGTAATATAAAAACCCAGGGAGAAAGCAAAGACTGAAGAGTATCCTTCATTCATGCAGACACTGGATGTCTTGTATTTTCTTAGATTTACATGGTGCTTTACAGAACTGGCCCTGGGGACCATTACCTCTCCTAAAAAGCCAGTCCTGGCAAACTGCAACTGTGCATTTTGCCGATTTGTTCCATAACCTCTTCTAGAGATACTTCAAGTTGAGCCAGATAATGAGTTAGCATCTAGAAGTCCAGTAAACACACTAAACAGAAGTTCTGTGTTAGCTGAATTCGACTGCTATTAATCTTGGCCTAAACACAGCTGGAATCAATACTTCAATTCCAAGAGCAGCAAAACAAACAAACAAGAACGTGCCTCTCACTAACAGGTTAGGGACAACATGGTAGAATGTATAACATACAGCACTAATACATAGCACCGTGCAGGGCAGCAGTGAGCATTTGATTCACTGATTACTGTGTGTTTATTATCTCACTGCTCCACCACAGATTTTAGATCAGACCACTCAGCCAGGGATGTTCCTCTGCCTGTAGAGGTTAGCCTACACCCCCCTCTTCTGGCTGCATCTGATCACAAGAAAATTCTTGCAGATTGAACTAAAACATCACCCGTTGGTTTTATAACACATGATTTTATGCTAAGTAGAAGAAATAGAATTGGCTTTTTTTTTTTTAATGATCACAATTCTTTTCTATTGAAAAAATAAAGGCCCTTTATTGATGGCAGTGCTCAGTGACACTTTACTTTTATCTCCTCCCTCAGAATTTAATTATTCACAACTTTACAATTCTCCAGAGACTTGCAAAGCACATTAAGTAGCTCTGCCTCCGATCAGTGAGGAGATTAAATAAAGCACCAATATGACAGAAGTAAATTGAGGCACAAGCAACTCTTTTGTCTCGTCTGCAGGCAATGAAATTGAATCATGGTAAAGGATTCCTATTTCCAATCAATCAATCAGCTCTCCCACAGGACCACTCTTCACACCTCTGCATGCTAGGAGGAAGATCACAGGTCATTACACGGCTTTGAATATTAACCAAGTAAAATATCACTGCTTGCTCTGATGCTATAAATCGGATTATGTTAATACTCACCTCAAGCTGTCCTATCAAAACACAGTAAAAACTAAATGGGCTGTAATCATGTAATCACAGGTATAAACTAATTGCCCATGCAAACTTCATTTTGTGCTCTTAAAACCTGTATCCTTGTTACTATGCTTAATTACAGTCATCTACAATTCAGCCCACGGACCTCTGGTGCGGGTGTTTTTTCAGTACAGATGACTGGCTGTACTTTCAGATAAAAACGTCCATGTAAGATGCGAGGTACGTGGTTACACAACAGCCTCATGACTCCCCATTTTTTGGAGCGACTGTAACACGTGAAGCAGACAACTACAGAACATGAATTCACAGCCTCGCATTTGAGAGAAGATGGCACTTCAGGGCAGCATCAAAACTCAGCCTCTGACACAAGCTCCTGCAACACTGAATGAGTTGAATTCTACCTTTCCAAGTGGCTGCTACCTTCATATGTTTTATTTCTGTACCAAATACTCTACGTACTGAGCATTCACAGTGAAGCAGAGCTGTGCTTTGAAGCCTACTGCATAAATAGTAAGTATTAAAACTCAACTGAGTACTCAACTGAGCTGGCCAGGTTCACTGAACCCCCACCCACAGCAGCCTTTGCCTGCCATGTCTTATCTGCGGAAGAGCAGCAGCAAAAGCAAAAAATGTTCTTAGCTTATGGATTCCAGGAAGAGGGAACAAAACAGGAAAGGAAAATAAGGG